>CAUYPK010004746.1:0-14636 GCA_963574355.1 Loris lydekkerianus
TAAGGTTGTTTAGCTTCCATGTTTTTGTATGTGTATGCAGGTTTCTGTTGTTATTGAGCTCAACTTTTATTCCATGATGGTCTGAGAAGATGCAAGGAATAATTTCTATTTTTTTAAATTTGCTGAGGTTAGATTTGTGGCGTAGGATGTGGTCAATTTTGGAGTATGTTCCGTGGGCTGCTGAGAAGAATGTGTATTTAGTTTTGTTGGGATGAAATGTTCTGTAGATGTCTGTTCAGTCCAAATGTTGAATGGTTGAGTTTAAATCTAAAATTTCTTTGCTTGCTAGATTCTTAATTTGTGGTTGTCACTTTCATAAACTTTTTTTTTTTTAATTTAATGATTATGCCACCTCCTATTAATCAATCAAAATATCAACCAAAAATCTTTTTCTTTTTTTATTTTACTGTTAACATTGATACTATTAGAGGTCAGGTTTAGATTGAGATCACTTGGAAGAAATACCAAACAAGGTTTTATGAAATTTTATTCAATTTATATTGCTACACTAGAAGTGAAGTGAAGATAAGTTACTGAGTACTTCCTATAATTCAATTCCATATTTAAATGATTATTTACAGTTTATTCTTGCTTTCAAAGGTAGCATTATCATTATATGGCAATACTGAATTACTGGTTTTCTTTCAAAAAGTGCTAAAAATCCACTGATACTGGCTTCTGATTCATGAAAAGGGTCGTGTACTCTTGTACGATTACAGATTTGGATCTTTTCTTTAAGTATACAGTACTAGAATTTGCAAAATATTACATTCATAGAAAGTGTCTTTCCCCAGAAGATTATATCTCTTTTTGTGTGGCATGAGTTTATGTATGTGGCAGATTCATACAGGTTTTGTTTGTTTTTGTTTTTTAATAAAATTTTTGGTCACTTGAATAATCACCTTTCTTTAACCATATAAAATAACACTATATTTATGCTGATATTTCCTTAGAAAGTATAGATATTTGTAATATCTCTTTTTGGTTTTTTTTGTTTGTTTTTCGGTTAATGTAGGTTTAACTGTGTTTGAAACTGGTCAGAAGAAAATAGAGAAGAGGAAAAAGTTCAAAGAAAATGATGCATCTAATATTGATGGTTTCTTGGGACCATGGGCAAAATATGTGGATGAAAAAGATGTAGCCAAGCCTTCAGAAGTAAGCTTTGATGTTTTTCATTGTCAGTTAAGTTGTATTCTGTGCCTTCATGAAGGATATCTATATTAATAAACTTGAAATTTCCTTAGGGAACCAAATGACTCATCAAAATTTCTCTGCCTTAGTTCACTGAGAAAATACAATAAAATTTTTTTGTTTTTCTTTGGAATATTTCTGTTTACTTTTTTGCTGATTTATTTTCTTTTGAACTTTTTATTAAAACATAATACCAGACAATTTTGAATAAATATTTCTAAGCTGCCATGGTAGCTCTTCTGATACCAGACATTCAGATAGCAACCATGTAGAATTAGCCTTTCTATGATACTAGAAGTGATGGTAGGGTTTATTTATTAAGTAAAAATTTAAACAAATTTCATCTGTATTGTTTAAAATTTAAGTCCTATGACATTTATAAAAAGTACTTCTCTTGCCCACCTCCTAATCTCACTGTCTCTGTGAGCCAGGCTTTGTCTAGGTCCCAGGGATGCAGCAGTGGACAAGGTCAAAGCATCCTGTCCTCATGAAACTTAGTTAGATTCTGGTAACGCAGTCAGTCTGTGTTACTTACATCCAGTGAGTCTGTGTCTATAAAATCAAGTCAACAGGTGAGCTCTAAAATAACAGCATGTTTGCGAGATCAACTGTTGACTTTGATAGTACAGGTAAAGATTTACTGCTATCCCATCTTTCTTCCACAGCTCCTCCCAAAAAAGTTGTATCACAAATCTATAGTCATTGCTTATAGACCTATGACTTTGTAAAAGCTATTTACGGAAGAACAACATTGTCTACTAAAATTCATTTTCTTTTCTGGGACTGCATTTTCTATTTGCCTTGTCTTTTCACTTGCATAATTAGCATATCATGTTAAATTTATTTAAGGTGTTCCAGAAGCATATAATGTTAAATTTATTTAAGGTGTTCCAGAAGGATGAATTTAATGCCATTTTGTAACCTATGGAAGAGGCAGTCAGCCTCTGCTTATGGAAGAATTGAGTTAGTTATCCAGGGAGACACACTTGTAGCTATTGCTTCAGCAAAAATGTGGACCTTACATTGGTAATAAAGAGTTTATAACCAACTTTGAGCATGATAGGGTTCTAGAATATTTAATTTAGAGTTCATTCCTTAATTTCCTTAGGAAGAACAAAAAGAATTGGATGAAATCACAGCAAAGAGGCAGAAAAAAGGCAAACAGGAGGAAGAAAAACCTGGGGAAGAGAAGACAATCTTACATGGTAATATATTTTTTATACTTATTTTTATGAAAAACTTTCAATTACTATACTCTGTTCATACAATATTAATTAACTTTACTATCAGCTGTTATAAAAATCATTGTGTTAAGAATAATTATGTTTAACAATTTGTATTCCAATGAAATCACAGCAGACTCTTCTGTGTACTAACAAAGGAGAAAAAACAGCATGATTAATGACAGCCGTAGATTTCTTTGAAGCGTTAATGAATAAAAAATGATAAGAAAACTCAATGATCCACAGTCTGTCCTTTCCTAAGATAAAGCTGACTCTTTTGGTATATTAACACTACCCCAGTCACTTTAGCTTTTTTTAACTCAAGCCAAATACTCAGATATTCTCACGGTTTATAACCATTACTAAAATACTTAAAAAGAATAAACTTTGTTTTTCATTTGAATAGATTGGAGATTAAGACTCTCAGACTTACTTTGACTTCCTTGTGGAAGGAAATGTATATTCACATGAATAAATTATAAACAGTCTACAATGTATCCGTTCTTTAATAATTAGTTATATTTAGGAAATTATATCGTGATTATTTCAAACTGTAATGTATAATTGAGCACTGACAATATTGATTATTCTGTTGTTATAGCACATAAAATATTTAGATTTGATGAAGTCATATTGGGTTCCTCAAGGTTCAGTTTTATCTCCAAGGAGTCTAGTCAGTATTTATGGTGTTTACAGCCATCTCAGTAACATAGAAATAATAGCATTTATTGAGTACTGACTCAGTGCGAGGCATGCTACTAAATGTTTTATATACACTGTGTAATTTAATTCCCACAGGTGACTTTAATGTAAAACTTGTGAAAATGGGAAAAGAGAAATGAAAAGGAACCAGAGGTGCATAAAAGAGGAAAGCAAGAGAAAGGATAATTGATATTTTTTGTTTTATTTTAACCTCTTTCTTGTCCTATTTTGCTTGTGATATTTTGCCAGGGACTCAGAAGACCCAAATTTTATCTTTTCTTCACTCACTGTAAATTATACTGTGGTGAAGTCTTTATATAATATCACTGAAATGTGACTGAGCAAAAGTAGTATGGATCTCATTTAAATGTCTAATGATCTCTGGATATTTAGGAATTCCAAAATACTACCTTCAGTTGTAAATGATAGCAGATGATTCCAAGAAGCTAAATCTTAGCTGAAGGTTGATCTTAACATCATCAGGGTGTCATTACTTAAACCTTAGTATGATATCCCTATGAATAAAATGTTATTTTAAGATTATAGATTTTATGACTATGACTTCTATATGTTCATTGATTTCCTCTGCCTTCTTATTTCAGTTAAAGAAATGTATGACTATCAGGGCAGGTCCTACCTTCACATACCTCAGGATGTTGGTGTTAATCTCCGGTCAACTGTGCCACCTGAAAAGTGTTACCTTCCCAAAAAACAAATTCATGTGTGGTCTGGACACACAAAGGTAATCAAGTAGGTTGTTTCTGTTTATTATAATATTACAATGTGATGCTAACATAGTTTCAGCTGTTGATGTTTAGCATTCAGCATTTCTATTAAAGATGCAGAAAAGTCAGATTGAAGATAAACCTGAGTTAGGCTTTGGAGTCACCAGTGACTAATCAGTCTCTAAGGCCATCCAATTAGCTATAGCAATATTCACGGTTCGGTGCCCTGCCTCCCAGTAATAGCGGTGTTTCTTCTTAGTCTCTAAATCACTGACTAATGGGCTGGTACTAGCACCACGTCTTCTGCTTAGGCTCAGTAATTTTGTTTTAGCTCTTGTGGTTATCACATTTCAGAAATTAGATGCTCCCTGGTTTATAAACTATGGTAATGTTTAAACTAACGCAGAGGCAAAATACATGAAAACTTTGATATTGATAGTTCTTTATCACATGCAGCATTCCAAGTGACAATTTCCAGCTTTTTACAAAGACCAAAGGGACTAAAGTCCCAAAGGGACTTTTACTTTTAAAAGTAAAAGAAAGAAGAAAAGTGGGGGTGTTAGCAACTTGATTGACTCAGGATTCCCTTGGGTGAGGAAGTCAGTATTAAAGATTAAAAAAAAAAAAAAAAAACTTCCAAAGCTTCATGTCAATAAGACCTGCTCCTGGAATAGTAATGAAGGTTATTCTAGGGCATGACTTTTGGAAAGAAGAAAAATAGTGAATTAGGTAGCTTAATATATACTGTCTTTTCTTGATGCTTAATGTTAGCTGATATTTGAATGCTTCTGGTTGATAACCGTAACACGTTTTTGTAGGGTGTCAGCGCAGTCAGATTGTTTCCCCTCTCCGGCCATTTGCTGCTGTCTTGTTCCATGGACTGTAAAATTAAGGTGAGTTTTCAGGCAGAGAAGGGGTGCTGCAAAGCTAGTTCTTCTTCGTTAAATCTATTTGGTTAATTATAAATAAATTTAGGTTTGTTAGGCAATTAGAAGCTAATTATTTTCTCTTAGGCCCTGTGAATGCAGCAATTTATGAACTGCTTCCAAACCGGTAGATTCAAATGTGACCCTGTGGTTCAATTGCCTGGGCTCTTTTTAAAGTTAGACAACTGATTAGAACATAATCCAATCACTTTGGCTTTAGACAATAAATATTTAATCAAGCATTTAAATATTTAAATATTTAATAAAGCATTTTTCCAGAGATTTTGCATATGTAACTGAGTTCATTTGTTTCTCTGAACCTTACATGGCAGAGAGGATACATAATAGAAATTCTTCTAAATACTAGGAGGCACCAAATAGCAAAAATGCTCCCAGCCCCTTCTCAAACTTTTTGTAGTTTTAAGAAGTGTAACCAATAGCTTCTGTTTAGCCATAGAGTGTGTGTTTAAAAAAAAAAAACTAAGTTACCAATGTGTGTCAGCTTGAATATGAGGAGAGCCTTGAAAACAGTTTTACATGTGAAAGGATAGTTCTTAGCTTTTTTGTGTCTTCTCCATGTCAGGACCTTTAAGGACTGTTATGACACTTTGATAAATACCAACCATTGGGGCTCTTGGGGGAAAGCTGAATCATTAAAATTTTATCCTTTGTAAATACTTCATAGATATTAACAACATATAAAGGCAGCTCTTTTGAGAAAAGCAATCATTTGGCATTTGTCTCTAATAGCTTAAAATGATAGAGCAACAGTTTGGGGTAAAAACCCCTATCTCCTTTAACTTTTACTTTATATAAACCAGGCATCCTCAGACTTTTTAAACAGGGGGCCAGTTCACTGTCCCTCAGACTGTTGGAGGGACAGACTATAGTTAAAAAAAAAAACTATGAACAAATTCCTATGCACACTGCACATATCTTATTTTGAAGTAAAAAAACAAAACGGGAACAAATGCAATCACACCACCTCATGTGGCCCCCGGGCCTCAGTTTGAGGACCCCGATATAAACTATGCTCCATGAAACTGAGATTATGGTCTTTGAACAACAAAAAAAGCAGAGAATTAAATTTAGTTCACTTCTGTTTTTGGTGCCCATTATGTGCAAAAGGCTGCAGGTAAAAAATTGTTAAGGCACTGTCCCTGTCCTTAGGATTATCATTTATTCTGACATAAATGGTCAGTACAGAGGATGACACATGATGTCCTGATTTCAAAGAGGAAGCATACCTCAGTGGAAAGCTTAACAAGTAAAAGTGGGAGGTGGGGGGCAAAAGTAGAGTGTGTTTGAGGCAAATGAATAGATTGAATCAGTATGATGCATGTAGAAAACTACAACAATTCTATGATTGCTGGGACATCTCAGAGACAAAGAATGATTACTGTCAAGGGAAAGGAACCTGGTTAGAGGTCCTCGCCTGGTATGCCATGGTAACTGAGACTGTGTCCTCTCCACACTGAGTAATCAAGAAATGCCTTCTGTTTTAGAGCACTAACAACATTGTTGAAGCAGACAAAAATAAAGCTAGTTTTAAGGCTATTGTATTAATTCACTTTAGATGAGATAAGAATTATGAGCTAGTTATTTTAGTCTATGTCATCATTTCATATAGTTTCTATAATAAGTAAAGTTAAAAAAAAGTCAATATTAAAATACATACATAGCAGTTTTAATAACATTTAAATTATTTTAAAGTAGTTTGTAGTATTTTCATCATGGAAAATGTACAAAACACAGAAAAGAACAATAAAGAAAGATAATCATCTGAATTAATTTGGTCTGTAGTTACCTGGATATTGTGATGTAGAGATTTCACGGGTGTTCGTTCAGTCCAAATAGTAGAACACAAACTAGCTTTATCAAGCAATATTCCCTGACTAAATCCCTTGTACACATAGCCAGCATATGACTGTTGGTAATTGATTGAAAGACCTTTGTTATAGTTAATATTTCCATGCATTGTTCTTTTTCCCCAGCTATGGGAGGTTTATGGAGACCGGCGCTGTTTGCGAACATTTATTGGTAATATTTCTTTTCTTTTCTCTTTGATTATAAATCTAGAAAGACTTTTTAAAGTACGATAATGTTATCAATAGTAATTTTGCTATGTTGAGCTAAGTCTGGTAGGAGGAGGAATAAGTCTCAGGTAGACAAGAGAACTAGAAAGTGAGACTTGCAGCAGCAGCAAAAGTTATGTGAGAAATGTGCCACTTTGGGAGAAGCACATATTTTTCAGAATTGCTAGGGTATGGGGAGTAGCAAGAGACAAAAAGTGGAGAAAAATGACAGAGTGGGGGTGACCTGTGTACCATAATAAGTTTAGATTCTAAGATAGTGGGGGCCGTTAAAGAGCTCTTGCAGGAAAGAAACCTGATTTAAAAGAGCACTTAGCAATGTGGAGGATGCTCGGGTAGGGCAAGCTTGGCGGAAGGGAAATGAATTATATGTTTATTTCATTGATTTGAATTAGAGATGATGAAAGTCTGAACTAAAGCAGCAGAAATAGAGAAGAAAGGAATTCTTCAAAGCAATACAAAGATGTATTAATGCAAAGTCATTGATGAGAGTGAGGCAGGAATCTAGGGTGACTTCCAGGTTGCTGGAGGAATGGTGGTACCTTTTGCCAAGAGAAGGAAGGTAAAAAGATGATGAGGTTTTGGACTCATTTAATTTGAGCTGCCTTTGGGATATTGAGGTGAAAATGTCCACTAAGCAATTAGATGGCTAGATGTTGAGCTTTGAAGAGGCTGGGAATTGGCAGCTAAAGCATACAGAAGGATCAGAACTCCTTGAAGAAAATGAGCGGTCTAAAGAGGACAGCTTTGTGACAAACCAGCCTTTTTGGTAGAAAAAGTTAGTCTTTGTCAAATTTCATGTGAAGGCTCCTCTTTGCAAATTTAACTGTACCACACTGAAATTCTGTGTACATGATACTGGCTATTTTTAGATTAAAGTAGGAGTCTGTTCTGTGGTGCTTTGTTATGATTTTAGGGTGCTCCCTGTGGATAAATCCTGCTCGAGAAGCCACCACAGCCTAAAGGAAGACTTGTGGAAAGGATCTTCGCAGTGTACAGGGGAACAAAATGTCTCTGTCAAGTATAGTGTACTTGGTCCCCATCTGTCTCCCCAGTTCTGGCAGACTATTTTTCAGTGGAAAACTGAGAAGTCCCTCCTTAGGGAGGGATACCAGCTCCGACTGGGACTCCTGCTGTAGAACAGAATGCCTAATTGCAATGGCTGTGAACTGCTTGACGGCAGTTCACTGGTGCTGGTGTAGTGTTCAAAAAGGCTTAGTTTCTGAGATTCTGGGTCGGTTTGTGAAATTTAGTAATGTGATCGCAGAAATACATAATTATTGAACAAGGGCTTCGATTTCTTCAATGTTAAGTTTAGGTCACTTGGTTTTCGCTTCCAACCTGACGGGAAATCTAAGAGTGAGCCTCCAAACTTCAGGAGTCATTGCTTTTATTGGCAATAACTAGTCTATTGTGTATCCATAAACTCCTGGCTTCTTACTCATCAGTTGTATGTGTTGCATATTAAGAGATTTCCTTGACAAACTTTAAAAAAAGGTTAGACCTTTTCTCTTGGTTCTTAACAAAATATTATGCCTCAGAATCACCTGAGAAACTTCTTAAAGGGAGAAAAAACAACCATACCTACACCCACATATAACATATTCTAAGTCAGTAAACCAAGTGATGGGGTTTCAGTGATCTTGACTCACAGTTCAACTTGGGAACCACTGTGTAATGTCATTTCTCTTTATGGTGTTTCAATTTTAAGAAAATACACTAAACTTTATCTCACTGCCATTTCTGTTGGTTCTGACTTTAGGTCACAGTAAAGCTGTTAGGGACATCTGCTTCAATACTGCAGGCACACAGTTCCTCAGTGCGGCCTATGACAGGTATCTTAAGCTCTGGGATACTGAGACAGGTAAGAGCTCACTTTTACTAATACATATTAATCTTAGAAGTTACCATTTTTGTATGAATAGTCTGAGTGGTCTTTTGAAGCAAAATGTGTCCTCTGACTGCTAATTCTTATACCATTGACCGTCAGCTACCATCACAAAGTATATTCATAGAGTTGAAACTGTTTAAGTAGCTCTTTCACTACGAAATTTGTTACCACCAGATACAATATGCAGGATGTCCCAAAAGTTCTCTACATGTTGGCTACCTCTCTGTAAAATGTTATAATGAATATTTGATAAATAAAGGTACATTTAGCTACTATTTCCCATTTTCCCTATGTATGACAACTTTAGGGGTGATTTTGGGGATACCCTACATAAAGCGAACACTTTTTTTTTTTTTTTTGTTTAGACAGAATCTCAATCTGTTGCCTGGGTAGAGTGCCATGGCATCATCATAGCTTATAGCAATATCAAACTCTTGGACTCAAGCAATCCTCTTGCTTCAGTCTCCCAAGTAGCTGGGACTACAGATGCCAGCCACAACACCCACCTGGGTTTTCTATTTTTAGTAGAGATGGGGTCAGTCTCTTGCTCTGGCTGGTCTTGAACTCCAGAGCTCAATCCACCTGCCTCTGCCTCTCAGAGTACTAGGATTATAGGCATGAGCCACCGTGCCCGGCCAAAGCAAACACTATTGATAGACAAGCAAATTTGAAATCTTCCATAGGCCATCTGTTTGATCTTTTTGTTCCTCTACATCACCTCGCACAGTGTATTACATGTAATAGAAGCACAATAAATGTCTGACATACAGAATTAAATTTAATTGCTCAAACTGATTGAAATGTAGATCTAAACTTCCATGGCACAGTTGTTTTTTTGTATTCATAGCCATGTTAATTGTATCAGTGTGTTGTGGCTAATATAATTTTATATAATTTTCAAAAATCTTTTGAAAAAGTCATCTTTTAATCTTACTAAGGTTTAAGGGTAATGATAATAGCTAACATTGATTAAGTACTGTTCACCAGGCATAAGGCTAAGTAAGCATTGATAAGCAGTATCTCCTTCAATCTTAATATATCCCTCTGAGGTAAGTGCTATTAATACATTATAGATAAGGAGACTAATGATGAAAGAGGTTAACTTTTTCGGGGTCACACAGCTGGTCAGTGACAGAGTTGGGTTCAAACCAAGGTCTTTCTGATGCCAAGCCTGTGCTCTTCTCTTTAGCAGTGGTTCTCAGTTCTGGTTGCACATTGTAATCAGCTGAAGAACTTTAAAATTACCATTGCCTGAGTCCCACCCTCACAGGTACTTCTGTAATTCATCCAGCTTATAGACCATGATTCTACCTGTAGCCAATGCTGAGAGACCACCATTCTGTGAGCTCTTTAAAAAATCAAGCTAGAATATACCTACAATAAAGTGTACAAAGTGCATAAATATCCAGGGATTCCTTTTTGTAAGCATCTATGCAATTGCTTAGCACCAAGATCAAAATACAGAATATTTCCAGTACTCAGTAAGGATTTCTTACATTCTTTTCCAGTCTGTACTCACTCCCAGTAATCACTTCTATAATTATGGATTCATTTTTCCTGTTCTTGAACTTATACATGTAATCCTACCATACCTAGTTCCTTTCACAAAACATAACGTATGAGATTCATCCATGTGGTTGGTACTGGTAGTTTGTTCTTTTAAATTGCTTGCAATATTCAGTCATGTGAATGGAATCATAATTCATTTACTCTACCATTGGTGATACAGATTTACTTTTTTGAAGTAATTATTTTTAATTATTTAAAATCTGTGGGAAAACAATATAGTTGACAGTAAAGAGCGAGCAGGCTGCCCTTTCTCAAAATTTATTAAGCAGATGATCTCTAGACCTTAATCTCATAGACATCTTTTAGTGGTCAAATTTATTTCACCTATTTACTGTGAGTCTTTGTTTTTAGGACAGTGTATATCAAGATTTACAAACCGAAAAGTGCCCTATTGTGTCAAATTCAATCCTGATGAAGATAAGCAAAATCTCTTTGTGGCTGGAATGTCTGATAAGAAGATTGTGCAAGTAAGTATTTTCAAGTGTTTTTTAAATTTCTAAGTTTTGTGTTATATCGGGATAAAATAAGGAATGTTAATTCATTTAATGTTTGCTTCTTTTAAGGACTACTGATGCTCAGTTCTTAGTAGAAAATAGTAAATTCATAAAAACGTGATGTGGGAGATTTTTTCTGTCTCCGCTTTCCAGAATTATGATCCTTGTTTGTTTTCATAAATCTGCTCCCTTCTGTCTTTACCTTTTCTCTTACTCAATATATAGTGGGACATTCGAAGTGGAGAAATTGTGCAGGAATATGATCGGCATTTGGGAGCTGTCAACACCATTGTTTTTGTTGATGAGAATAGAAGATTTGTGAGCACATCTGATGATAAAAGCCTAAGAGTTTGGGAATGGTGAGTTTCTATCAGTAGAAAATTTGATTTATATCAAGCAAGTAATTAAATGTAGCCAAAGCCTAACAGTAAGCAACTATCTGAATATTTTTGTAACTGTGATCCTAGCTTATCAATTAAATCGTTTTAATTGTTTAAGTACCCACAGTATGGAAATAATAATTTAAATATGTTACCCTTCATGGTGTGTGGGTAGTCTTTCCAAAGGATTTGTATTGTGCTATCTTATATTTTTATTAGATATCTTATTGATCATTGCAAAATGACTAGCAAGAAGTTGGGGGATTAAGCATAAGATTCTGGCCTCAGAACCAAAGCAAAGAAAATATGGGTGTATCTCTTAACTTTTCAAATGTCTGCTTTATGATTATTCAATGCTGAAAGTTGCCCCATATTATCACCCTTGTATAAATGTTTTACTTGTAGAATGTAATTATAATATATTGGTTAATTTTGCTCTTCTAGAGAAAAAAACTATTTTTCTAAAGTCAAGAAATACTAAAACTAATTTAATTAAGTGTCATAGATCATGTTGTATATTTTAGTTGCAAAAAAATTACATAATAACCTTTTTGTTAAAATGAATGTTTGGATGGAACCCAGTTTGTTTTTACAGTCAGTTATGAAACACAGCACAACCATGATGATAGCCTGGGAAGGACAAAAGTGTGTCTTCCCACCCCTAGAAGCTGTTCTGCTTTAAGAAGAACTATATTTGGTTTCCTTCTCAACCTGAGTCCCTTTGGGAGGCTAAGCAGGTCCTTACCCATTGTCAGGACAATTTGGGTAATTGAAGATTTAATGTAATTTAACTTCAGTTTCTCCCACATTCACCACCACCACTACTACACCCCTCCAGATTACATCTAATTAGAGGAGAGTTACTGGACATTAATTTTAATGTCTGTCCATGGTTTTACAACTACCTTATAACTAAGATCTTCTAACTTCAGAAATGTTTTATACAGAGAATCTGATGTAAACTCCAAGGACTTACCTTAGATCCTTTGTACAATAAATACTCTAAGGAATAAACATATATCTCATATATGTATATATGATTTCTTTTGTTTTATATATTTTAACAATTTGATTATACTTAAATTTTCAGATGTTTCTACTTTCAGGTGATATATTTGCTCCATGTTTAAATGTAAAGTGAGAAAACAAATATAGTAGAACCTCTGTAAGTTGACCACACAAGGAAGTGTAACAAACTGGTCAACATATGGAGGTGGTCCACATAAGGAATTAGGCCTACTGTACATTGAGTACATATGGTCATGTCCAGTCTATGAAAATTAGATCACCTTAAGGAGGTGGTCAATACAGGGAGGTGGTCGACTATGGAGGTTCTACTGTATTTATATGTTGTAGCAATTAGAGGGTTTAAGAACATTTAATGTGTGTGTGTTTTCTAAAGTAAAACATTGGTCAGCAAAGATTTTTTATTAAACCACAAGTGATACGGGCTTCTTTTTTTATTTTCTCTCAGTTCTTAAGAAATTCTTCTAAAAAGTCACAATGCTGCTTTATTTTAAATGTTGACATCCTTTAGATTTCAGTTTAACATTTACTTATAGTTGGAGCCTTCCTGACCAATCCTCAGAGCCTGTTCTCTGTCATCCCACACCGTCTTTTGCTTTCCACAGCTTTTAGCATACTTCAGTGCTTATTTGCTCCCCTTTGGCAACAAGTTCTTACCTTTTGAGGAGGGGGAAGAAAGGTGTCAGTCATGCTTACTGTCTGTCCCTGACACCAGCACAGTGCCTGGCACACAGTTTATGCTGAATATCTAAAGAAGTCCCATTATTGTTGTAATTATTAATGAATGATGTTTATTTATTGAACCCTTTACATGCTAGTCACTATGCTAAGCATTTTTACATGAACTATTTGAATTAATGTGCAAAGCAATCCTATGGGTTAGGTATATTTGTTATCCCTACTCTATATGTAAGGAAACTAAGATAGGTTAAGTAATTTTCCCAAGGTTATATAAGACGTGAAAGAGTCAGAGTTCACATTCAGGCCAAACTGATTCCTCAGCTTGAGTTCTTTTTTTTTCTTTTTTTATTAAATCATAGTTGTGTACATTAATGCGATCATGGGGCACCATGCACTGATTTTATATACAGTTTGAAATATTTTCATCAAACTGGTTAACATAGCCTTCCTGGCATTTTCTTAGATACTGTGTTAAGACATTTATATTCTACATTTAGTAAGTTTCGCATCTACCCTTGTAAGGTGCACCTAAGGTGTGGTCCCACCAGTTACCCTCCTTCCACCCATCCTCCCCCCTCCCCTGAGCTTGGGTTCTTAACCATGTGGATGGATAGTTAGATTAATGAAGGACTGGTGAAGAGAGAAGGTAACTTGTATTCTATTTGATTAGTGGGAAATTAATAAATGTGAAAATAAGTCTTGCTACAAAGACAAATAGGAGCAAACCGGTGCAGGATCCCCAGAACGGTGCTTTTCTGCATAAGCCATTCCTAAGGCTTGACACTGGCAGCTTGACACTGGCAGCTTGCATAGGAAAGGAAAGAAGGCCCTGAGCTCAGAGTGAGAGCTCTGCTGGGCTGCAGAAAAATTAGCAACACTAGGGCCTTCAGACGAGTGGTGTTTTCCAAACTTTTAGCACACTCCATGCCTGGTTAGAGTAGGATAATATACAAGAAAATAAACCAAAGGAAACTTGGTCTTCTTAGACAATACTATACAAACTAACATTATATATAGTTTTTAAGGAGGGTAGAGACTATATTAGAATTCAGCAGCCTATGGTATTTTAATCAGCCAAATGCATGTTTAAATGTTTTTTTTAAATATTTTTTAAAGAAAATTTTACAGAGATTGACACTATTATTTATCTTTTATCTTTAAATTTTCATAAATTTTGTTAGGATTTGTTTTGTGTGTGAATTCATCGCCAAACTGAAGATTATTTGCAACATCGGAATTAATAACTTACTATACTGGATTATAGTATCTAATTAGAAAATAGTGTGTTCATTAAAAAAAACTATACATAGCAGATATGTTCACTAGAAGTCTACAAAGTAGTTCAGATTCATTGTGTTCTAGAGTTTGTTGTATAAATGAAGTATCTGTTTCAATTTGTTTACTGAGCCTGAACTATGACTAATTTAATTTTAAAATGTTCTTATGTTTTAATTCACGCTATGAGATTATTAGCCACTAATAATACCGTATATACTCGAGTATAAGCCAAGTTTTTCCGGCACAAAATTTGTGCCAAAAAACCCGAACTCGGCTTATACTCGGGTCATACAGGTTATTTGATTCGGTACGCACACACCTAATCAAATGCACATAGTCTCCAGTCGTCTTCTGCCATCTGCTTGAGGGGGCGGTGCTTCAGCTCAGTCCACAAGTCGCAGCTGAGCTGAAGAGGTAGGCGGCTGAACTGAACTGTATTCCACTGAACTATTTAACC
>CAUYPK010004749.1:0-16494 GCA_963574355.1 Loris lydekkerianus
AATAAATTGTGGTACATGTATACCATGGAATATTATGCAGCCTTAAAGAAAGATGGAGACTTTACCTCTTTCATGTTTACATGGATGGAGCTGGAACATATTCTTCTTAGCAAAGTATCTCAAGAATGGAAGAAAAAGTATCTAATGTACTCAGCCCTACTATGAAACTAATTTATAGCTTTCATATGAAAGCTATAACCCAGTTATAGCCCAAGACTATGGGGAAAGGAGAATGGGAGGGGAGGGGAGGAGGGAGGATGAGTAGAGGGAGTGTAATTGGTGGGACTACCCCTACGGTGCATCTTATAAGGGTACATGTGAAATTTACTAAATGTAGAATATAAACATCTTAACACAATAACTAAGAAAAAGCCAGAAAGGCTATGTTAACCAGTGTGATGAAAATATTTCAAATTGCATATAAAACCAGCCCATGGTACTCCATGATTGCATTAGTGTACACAGCTATGATTTAATAAAAAAAAAAAAAAATTCCCAATAATATCTTTATAACTGCTTTTAGTTTCTACCAGTGAATTTTGAGGATTCTCTCACTTACAGATGGCAGATGCCTAATTTTCTAACTAAAGTGTAAGACAGAGATGTACTGGCTCACTGAGATGAGAAGATAGAGATACATCTCAGGCAGAGCTGTATTTAAAGGGTTTAATAACATGAAGTCTCACCTTCTATCATTTCATTGTATTCTCTTTTCTGTTTGTTTCATTTTCAGGCAGGATTCCCTTATGTTGTGCAAATATAGCTACATTTTTGCAATGTGGAATTCAGAAGAAGAGAAAGCTTCCCATCTCAGAACTCCAGAAGACATCTTGAGGAATTATTTTTACTGGTCAAGTATAACTTTGGCTCATGGCTCATTCTTCAAAAGATCCTGTTGTTTAGGCTGGGGACACAGGTCTACCCTTTAAATTAAGTGTAAAGTTAATTTAGCCTAAAGCCTAGGGTAGAGAAGGGAAAGGAGTAGTTGTCCAGAAAGGTAAAAGGTTCAGATTCGGATCAATTTGAAAGCAATGGGAAGTATCAATACAACTTAGAGCTGAGAATTTAAACAGTAATAAGTGTATATTCTTTATCCAAGATGCTCACACTGTAGTAAAGGAGACAAATATAAATATACATAATCATGCATACAAAGTACAATAATAATGATAAAATTCCAAAATATATTTATTCTAAAGTTTTTCAATCCGACATATCTACCTTCATATATAGAATAAAGAAAATACTTATTTCTTCCTTTTATTCAAACAAAATAGAAGTATGTATGTATCATTTATTTTGGTGTGCAAATGTGTTTTCAATAATAACTGGCTGAAATACTCTGGAATAGGCTGCCACAAGGTTAAAGACTAAAAATTCGATTGTTTCAATTTTACTTTTCAACACCTATTTTTTTTTCCTGCCACTCTGCTAAGCACTGGAATAAAAGATAGTCCTTTCTCTCAAGAAGCTTAAAGTTCAGTAAAACTTTAATAGAAAACTGCCTCTGTTGACATGTCTTTCCTTATTTACGGGGGCCAAAGGCTTATTCTTCTACTTGACTTCATCTATTTCTCATTTCTTGCTGACGCCCTGCATTCTCCTGGTATCTGTTTTGGTCTGATTTCTATCTTTTTGGTTTCTGGCTATCTAACTACATTCCGGCTCCCCTTACTTACTTGCCCCAATTTTTCATATATGCACTTTGCTTTCCTTCACCAAACCCAGTAAATGCTTTATCACTCACATACATGAACACCATTATGTAAAATTGTTTTTAATATCTATGAGTAGAATTTATCATGTAAAGTTCTGATTTTACACCTCTACAGTAATGACAAATTCAAAAGCAATATTATGATGCCCTTACATATTAATTATGACATCTTGTTTATGTTAGCCGATTCATTTCTATATAAATAGTTTTCCTGAATGTTTATTGATAAATCAATCTTTTAGCATTATAACTGTCAGAGTTTCTATTACTAGAAATAACATTGTTTAGTATACTTTCACATATGTGTAAATGTTTAACTCTATCCATTTCCTTGGAATAAACATTAAAATAGTGGAGTAAAATTCAAAAATATGTTAAAGGCTTTTTCATTAATATTGCAAATCACCCAAAAGATGAACTAATTTTCACTTTCACAATCAGAATGTAAAATGTCTTTATCCCAGTCCCTCATTACATATAATTTGTTTCAAATTAGTGTAAAGTTGAAAAGCAAAAAAAAATTGACTAGCTATAATTTATAATTATTTGATTATTAGTGACAGTGAAACTTTATAGATATATTGATTATACACTTGTATTTCTTCTTACATTAATTATTTGTTGTTATCTTGCCTGAGGTATATATTAGGATGTTATGCTGGCCTTACCAATTTGAGGTGAATATAGTACAAGGTATAAGTACTAATCTATTGTCTAACATATTTATAATAATTATGTTTTATTTTACTTTTTCTAACTTTTTTTTTGTCTGGGGCTGGGTTTGAACCTGCCACCTCCAATATATGGAGCTGGTGCCCTACTCCTTTGAGCCTACTCCTTCCTTTTTCTAACTTTTAAACATATTTTGTTTTTTAAAATTTAAACATGTAAATGTATTGATTATTGATATCTAATTTGTCTTCATATGCATAAAAGAGGTAAACTGATATTCTTGTATCAAATAAAATATGTGAATATGTGTGTAAACACTTGAGCAAATCATAATAATAATTTAGTTCTACTTTAAAATATGATTGGTTAACTGTAAATATATCTCATGATAACTGATAGGTAGAAGACCCCAATGTTTTAGGATGATAGAAATAATTTATGTCTATTTCTCATCTAATACTAAATTGTCTAGGTATTTTGGGCCAAGTGAAGAACAAAATGTCTATTTAATGTAAATATTTGCAAGATTTTTTTCAAATTCACTTTCATTAGAGTGTGCAGTTGTGATTGGGTTGCTATTTCTTTTGCAAGCCTTTTTAATTATCCTCACTGTGTCTTTAGTTATTAAAACCTCTTTCACTTCAATTGGCCCCTAACAATTTTAAATTTGGCAGTGTTACCTATGTTAAGGATATGAATACTGCTTAGGTAGATAATCCACCTATGGTTCTTTTCTTCCAGCTAAATCGGCCTTAACCTCTTCCATCAGAGTTGTCAAATAGAAAGGGACCAAGAGGGCTTGACAATACCATGTGCCTCTAAGCTCCCAAAACAGTGTTTTCCCTTTTGGACCAGGTGAGGTATCTTATTTGTAAGTATAAAAGCTGGCAAGCAAAATGCATTTATTTTTCCTAAAATTGAAGAAAAACCTTTTTGTATTCTGGAATTAGTGTTTGTTTTAGATAAGTCAGCTTCTGTTCAATTTAGCTTCATGGCAGTTACAGACCACAAATTCAACTTGCACATCTAGTGTTATCTGTTCCTGCTGGCCATGAGAGCTAAAAGGAAGAGGAGACTGAGTTTAGGAAAAAAAAAAAAAAAAAAAAGTCAAATTCTAGCAAATTCCAGACTATACTGGATAAGAAGGAAAAAATGAACAAATCAGCTCTGCCTTGTAAAAAAGCAAAGATGGTAGGACATCACAGTAGAATACACAGCTGCCTGGGTTTCTGGGATGAAGCTGCTGATGAAGTGAGGAGGGAAAGATTTCTGCTGAACAGATGAGCCCTGAAATAAATAGTATAGGCTCTAAAGTGGTTACGGCGCTGGCCACATGCACCGAGGCTAGCAGGTTGGAACCCATCCCAGGCCAGCTAAAACAAGAATGACAACTACCATGACAACAAAAATAGCTGGGCATTGGGCAGGCTCCTGTAGTCCCAGCTACTTGGGAGGCTGAGGCAAGAGAATCGCTTAAGTCCAAGAGTTTGAGGTTGCTACGAACCGTGATGCCAGGGCACTCTGCCAAGTGACATGACAGACAAAGTGAGACTCTGTCTCAAAAAAAGAATAATAAAATAAAATAAAATAAAATAAAATAATAAAGTGAGTAGCTCATACAAAGTGCTAAGAGTCTTCCCAAATATATTATCTAAAAGACTGACATTATCAGTCATAGCATAACAGTTTGCTCTATGGGCCACATTGACACACAATCCTCACTTCACATTATAGCAAAGTGACATACCTATAACTATAATCATCCATGTGAAAGGGAAAATGTCCTATTTTTCGTACATAAATGCCAGCTTTGGAGAAATGCCATAGTGCAATTTCTCAAACTAGCTTTGTTAAGCAGCCTTTGAAAATCCATTCAGTAATAACTAATGTCTTTAGAAACTTAAATTTGCATCAAAAGAGACATTTGTTTACTATAAACTCTCCTCATGATACACTCTTAGCTGTCACCATCTTTGCTGTCAAAGCCCCTT
The DNA here is from genome assembly GCA_963574355.1 of Loris lydekkerianus. NCBI lineage: Eukaryota > Metazoa > Chordata > Mammalia > Primates > Lorisidae > Loris > Loris lydekkerianus. The sequence continues at coordinate 4,381 of CAUYPK010004749.1, forward strand.
TGAAGTGCCAATTGTTAACAGCCAGAAGACTTCAGGCTTCAGAAATTTACTATAGTGTTTTTTATTGACTCTGATCTTTCCGAAAGATCAAAGGACCTATTCACATGAAGTGCTTATATGTTGTAGATGTTGAAATATTTATTTAGCTTGTTACTGGTTTATTTCACAAATAATATCTACTAACAGGGAAGGGTATAAAATTATTTACATAAGCACATAGCATACTTTTTTGCAAAATGTACATGAAAAACTGGGAACTAGATTAAGGACAGAAATTTCAAATCTTGCACATAAAGGAAACTCATAGATAAAACAAGCAGAGATAAAAAATTGAACTTAACTCTGATTTGGAGTGGCATTTAAAAATCATTAAAAAAAGTATTCTTTTAAAAAACTTAAAGTAGAACTTGAAATTATTTTCACTCATTAAAATGCAATCAAGGTTTTGGTAGTTTTTACTGAAATGTCACTCAGGATGTATCACCTCTAAAACTATATAAAATCACTAAATGGGTCTTTGCACAGATTTTTAGATACTTGCTCAAGTTCATTTCCAAACACAGATTTTGGCTTCACAATATTGACAGGAAATGTGGCTTTCATGGCTTCCTGTAGGTTGTTCAAACTATAAACTGTTCCAGGAGTTACCATATGTGTTGGCATCTCTCTCTAATCCAGTTATGAAGGACAAACTAAATCTAATGTAACACCTCTGAATATGATATTATAATGCTTCATAAAAATAAAATTTAAATATAAAACAAATAAATTGAGCAGAGCCTATTGTAGCTTTCAAAACCAGAAGGATAAAGAAGAGAGAGAGAGGGAAAGAGAGAGCAGGCAGGCAGCTTAATTCTTATTTACCTGGATTAATAACAATGAAATTGTGGGAATAGAAAGGGTTAGAAAAAGTGGTATTTACACTGCTGGACTGTATTACATGGAGGTTTGAAGGTGATAAAAATGACCCTTCCTTACACTGTATCAATGATCATGTGTCCCTATGTGGAAGCCCAAGCTCAAGTAATATAAAACATATTCTAACTTTATACTGTATCTATGGAACTTAGAAAATTCAAGTTTTTCTAAAACAATTTCAAAAGTCATTCAACAAATTCTAGAATGATGAAAGTTTAGAAGCCATGTTGTATATCCACTGTGAAGCTGTATTGAATATCATTTTCAATACAGAAAGATCTGAATATGAATCAGCAAGACATTTTTATGCATTCAAACCTGGGTGAGATACTGACCAAATCTATTTAATATTTACCTCTCTGTAATTCTCTTTAAATAAACAATGCTCCTGTCTTATTCATCTGAGAAGGAAGATTAAAAGGAAGAGTCATTAAGTTGAAAGGAATGTAAAACACTAGCTAATCAACTGTTAAAATCCCAATTTCTGTGTGAGAAAAAGTGCTATGCTTGCCCCTTCCATTCCCCCTTGCTCTATTTCTTTGACTCTAACTCATTGCTTCTCCATCTTTCTAGCCAAAATATAAAATAGCAACATTAGAATTTAAGAATCAAATCACTGTTTAAAAAATTTCTATGAAAACAAAATGCTTAGAAGCCAGATGCAGCATGGTTTTAAACAAGACAATGGCATACCCAATCTTTGAAAGAAAAAAATATTGCTAATTTTGTGTTTTTGCTATATTCATTATTTTTATTTAGCTCTTTCTCATTTACTTTTAGGGTATCTCAGTAAAAGAATATAATTGAATTATCGAAATGTAATCACCTAATTAGAAGTTAAAAACATGGTTTTTGCAAACCACAGAACTGCATTAAAATGGCAGGCTTTTTTTTTTATTTGACACCTTTATATTTATGTTCGTAGCTATGTTTTCTCCACAATTAAAAGAAAATAATACCTACTTCAAGTCCTGAATGAAAGTTTGTATGACTAATGTATTGAAGCACATTGTGGTAGACTCTATTACTTTTCCACAAATATTAGATCTACTGTTAGGAACCCTTTCTTCCCCCTCCTTGATGACACCAAGCTGATAACATGGATTTGCTTTCACCTGAAGTAACTGAGTAGCAGTGATGTGTCACACTTGAGAGCAGAAGTTTTGAGAAGCATCATGTTGTTTGTCATTATATGCATTTTTCCTCTTCTACAAGATGAATAATACTCTTGACAGGGACAAGTCAGAGTGAAGCTGAAGATGAGCAGAGTGACAGCCAAGCAACATTGGACACACAGCAGGACCAAGAAACTAATCCTTGATTACGTGAGATAGCGGAATTTCAGGATTATAGGAGTTGGCAACTCTCTGTAATCCAGTTATGAAGGACGAGCTGAATCTAATGTAAAACCCATGAATATGATATTGTAGTGCCTCTTATCAATAAAATGAATAAAAATACAAATAAATTCCACAGAGTTTATTGTAACTTTTAAAGACTTGTTACATCTAAACTTTGTGACTTCTAAAGACTTGCAGCATCTAAAGCTATACGGACATAGAGATAGAGGGGAGAGGAAAGAGAGAGAAACAACATCAGACTATCCTGAAATATGTAAGCACAATGATGTTGCTTAATAAACACGGTAACTATGATTACTAACAACAAGAAATTCTGATTATCAATTATTTTATCCTCTGATATTAAGAAAGTCTGAAGTATAAAGGTGTTCTCTAAGTTACAAAATTATATTAAAAAGAAACAAAGAATTAATTCCATGGTGTATGGTGAATTCTTTCCATCTTAATCATGGTGCCAGATAGCTAATACATTTGTAGCTATATAGGAATTAGCATTTAATTATAAATACCTCCCCTTTCTGATTTATCGGTGGGGTAACTGACAATCCATGACCTGAGAGATTTTCTTAACATAGCTCAGTTTTTCAAAAACACTAAAATCCCTGTCATATTATTCATAGATAAAAACTATTAGTACTAATCTATAACGGAAATATAACACTCCCTGTATATTAGATAAGGGGGAGAGATAGAAGCGTAAAATACTACATATTTGTGAATAATTAAAAGAAAGTTAATTTTTTAAATAAATCCTTTCTAAAGCAAAGAGATAGGAAACAGGTTAGAAAGATATAGTTTACATACCTATCGTTGGCATATCTTTTTTCAATATTGTTTCATAACATGATATAATGTACAGCTAGGTAACAATGCATTTGAAGAAATTAGTTAAAAATAAATAGATTAGGCATTTAATTCCTCTGCGTGGACAAAACAGAAGACACTTCAGCGAAGTCTTGCAGCCGGTGCTGGGAACTAAGCCTCACTGGAAAGACATGACCAATGGAAGGTTTGAAGTATAGATGGGAAGAGCTTGTTATAGAAATATTCTCTCACCAAGAACTTTTTAAAAAGAAGTTAGAAAAATTTCACAAATATACATAAATCATCCATTAAATGGCAACAGAAAACTAAAGAATAGCAAAGACTGACTGGCTTAAAATTTTATTGTAGAAGAATAGTGGAGAGGTGAAACTTTGATTTATAGTCAGTTTCATGAGTATGTGTGGATTTCATGCTTGGCCAGAAGAGTGAAAATTCAGGTGCCATGAAAATGGGCAACTTCTTGGAAGCAAAGAAACCAACAGAGCTGGAGTAACCAAATGGAAGACTTGATAAACCTCAGCCCATTTCCACTTTCTTCCTCATACAGTTATCTATAGTAAACAGTTAAGTCACAGAAGCAGAGAATACAGTAATGGTTGCCAGGGGATTGGGGTGGAGGAAAATGAGCAGAAAATGAGTAGAAAGTTTCACTTATGCTAGATGAATAAATTATTAAGATCGTTATATAGCATAGAGCCTATAGTTAACAATTCACTATTATATTTGGGCTCAAAGACCAATAATCTTACACACGTTGGTTTGACATGGTCAACTGAAGAAGCCACCTCAACATCTCTCAGACCTTCCCACCACCTCCTGTCAATTAATATTCCATCTCTCTCAAAAGGCAAATGAAGTTGTTCTCTGAAGTTCCCTTATTTGTCTACAATTTGGACATACTAAAAAAGATAGCAATTACCTCTAGTCTCTTTCCTGAGTTTTTATTAACTGAACTTATATTGTAGGAAAAAAGACTAAAATCTGTCAACACACCTGCACAAATTTTTTTCACAAATAAAAGTCAGCTCTGCTGGCCCAGCAGACTTTCTTTAGGCCATTGTCCATTCTTTAAGCCCATTTAATTTCTCTAAAACTTATTTACTACCCAAATCATTCACTTATTTACTGCCTAAAATCATTCACACTTTCCCATGTCCTTGTCTCCTGTGTCTATAGGTATCTGTATAGAAGTGTCTATAGGTATCTGTATCTCATTGTGTAGTGGGGTAATGGTTCCGTGATTTTTCCTTGTGCATGCTAATAAATTTATGTGTCATTTTCTCCAGTTAATCTGCCTTTTGTAAGTTGATTTTCAGCAAAACTAAAGAGGAAAGGGACATTATCCTTTTGTCCCTATTCTTAGGGTACAGTGAGCATAGTACCAAAGTCACTCTCCTCTTCAGGAAGCCAGAGTGAAGGGAACCCAGGACCTGACAAGCCAGTAGAAGGGTAAGGAATTCTTACCAGTAAGACCTCTGACTTCCCTTTCTATGGAATCCAGTCGAACAAACAGTACAAGTCACTCTCTGTCTCTTTTTAGCCTCTGTAAAATTTTTATTAATGGAAGAAGAAAAAATATTTGGGGCAGCACCTCTAGCTCGAGAAGTAGGGCACCAGCCCCATATACCGGAGATGGCAGCTTCAAACCTCTGGTTCTCAAAAAGAATAATTGATCAACACTTATCAAGTTAAAACACAAAAACTAAAATAGATAAAACACAAATTCCAAATATTATGAATGAAAAAGGGAGATGACTACATATTTTTAGGCATTAAAAGAAGCCAAAAAGAATATTTTGAAAAACTTATGTCAATACATTTATGAACATAGTTTTTAGAAAGCACAACTTATCTAAAGTGATAGGTGAAGAAATTCTAAATATTTATTCTATTTAATAACCTAATTATTAAATAGAATAAACTGACAATTTAAATTATTATACAAAGAACATTCTAGTTCCAGATGGCTTCACCAGTATGTTGCTCCAAACATTTAAAGAGGAAATAATACTAATTTTACACAAACTATTCCTGAATATAGCTTTATAAGAAAACATAGGTAAATATGTGTATATGATTTTGAGTTAGCAAAGATTTCATAAGCAGGATAGAAAAATCTCTAGCAATAAAGAAAAATTTTGTTAAATTATACTACCTTAGGATTTTTCCTTTTTTAAATCATAATTGATTATTAAGATAGTGGAAAGGGCCTGTCAGCATCAGCATATTGCCTGATGCCTGTAATCCTAGCTCTTTGGAAGCACAGGTTAGAGGATTGCTTGAGGGCAAGACTTCGAGACAAGCCTGGGCAACATAGTGAGACTCCATCTCTACAAATAATTTAAAAATCTGCTGGACATCATGACAGGCACCAGTAGTTCCAGTTATTTGGTAGTCTAAGGCAAGAGGAGCACTTGAGCCAGGGAGTTTGAGATACTGGTGAGCTATGATTAGGACACTGTACTTTAGCACAGTCAACATAGTAATATCCTGACTTAAAAAAAAAAAAAAAAAAAAAAGGAAAAATGACAATAAAAAGACACCCTATCTTAACCTATATATTATATAAGAAGATTTATTTAATAGGAATATCTAACAAAGAGCTCAAACTCAGACTATGTAAATGTGACAAATTGATGTTATGTCAACTTGTCTGGGCTGTCTCTAGTTGTTTAGTGAAACACTAGTCTAGATGTTGTTGTAAAGATATTTTGCAGATGTGAGTAATGTGGTTAGTTTTAAGCAAAGGAGATTAATATGTGTAAGGTGGATGGGCCTCCTCTAATAGACAGTAAATGCCTTATAAACAAAAACTGAGGTTTCCTAGAGAAGAAGGAATTCTGCCTTAGATGGTAATACAGAAACACTGACTGAATTTCCAGCCCATTGGCCTGATCATGGATTTTAGACTTGCCAGCCCTCATGATGTCATAAAATAATCACCTTAAAATAAATGTTGTTCTCAACAGGTAGATGATAGATTGATGAGTGTAGAGTTGAGTGTACATACACAAACACATATCCTGTTGATTCTGTTGCTCTGGAAACCTTGACTGATAGAATAAGGATGCTTAAAAATCAGTAAGAAAACCACAGAGAACTTTATAGAAAAAAAAAAAAAAAAAAAGGACAAAGGCTTGTTTGAATGAGTACTTCACTGTAAATTCTTCTTTCTCCACAGGTCACTACTAAGGAAAACTGAGGCAAGGAAATCTTGTTCACGATTGCTTTACTTTGGTGTTTTCTCATAACATTTGCACATGACATCATGTTAGTTATTTTTCCTGTATGAAAGTTTTGAACATCATTGCGATTTATTCTTAAGTCCCATAACACCTTAGAGACATCCAAGAAGGCTGATAGTTGGTCAATAAACATATGACAAGTATTTAACTTCATTAGTCAGCATGTAAATGCTAATTGAAATAATATATGAAACCATAATATACTCATGAGAATGGCTAAAATGAGAAATTTAGACAATGCTAAATGTTATTGAAAATAGGAAGCAATTTGTTTTCCTAAATAATTCTGGTAGGAGTATGAACTGGTACAATCAATCTGGAAGCCATTGATAATATTTACTAAAGTTAAACATGTTTATCTTTTTTGAGGTAGGTAGCAATTTTATTTCTAATAACAGGCCCAACAGAAATGAATATCGTTACTAGGATGTTTTTAACCATTGTATTTGTAATATTCCAAAATGGTAAGGACCTAAACGCCCATCAATAGTAGAGAGGATAAAGTGTGCTTTTTCATACAATAAGATAATATTCACCAATGAGAACACGCAACCTATAACTAACTACAAAAACTGCATGAACGAAGCTTAGAAACATAATATTGAACAAATCAAACTTGACACTGAGGTGCACACACTGATTAAAACAGACCAAATGCAAGGGAAGATAATGAAAAGGTTAAAAATAAGAATAATAATTGCCTTTGAATGAGGTAGTAGAGACTGAAGTGTGCAAGGGAGAAACTTTGGGGACACTAACTACTTCTTCTGCTGATGAGTATGTACCCTTTGCGTTGTATATTTATGATTTAATGCACTGTCATTATGTATATTATTAAATGAAATAGCTCCTCAAAGCAGTCCAATATAAATTATTTGTTATGTAAGTTACATTTAATCTTCGTTCTTTAAGATGTTTAAAGAGCATTAAAGTATGCTAATCAACACAGATGCCAGGGAATAACTAGCCTTTGACATTACTAATTATGAATTTACAATTAGTGAGGATTGTTGGCATTACAGTTACTGTAATTAGAAATATTCACCCACAAAATGGCAAGTACATTGATTAAGCTCCTTTTTTGTACTAAAATTGACATAAGCAATTGACACCACAAGCCATTAGTAAAATTAGTGGTTTTCAAGATTTGTGCTTCCTTAGGAACATTCTGCAGATAGCCTTTCACATGTGAATAACGTATATAAATTAATCTAAAGCATCCAGAATTCTCTTTGAAGCATTGTTCATTTCTGTGCTACCCTCAGTTTACATAGAACTCTGATGCTCTCACTCTTTGGTATTAACTGATTCTTCAATGAGAATATCATTTTCTTTGTATTTAAATACAACCATGTATTTAAGATATTTTTCAAATTATGAATATTAGGTTATAAGAGTAAGTGATGTAGTAGCTTATGCACCTTGTTGCTAATAAATTTTGTACCATTCATAGAATTTGGTCAAAATTTACTTTCATTTTAACATATCTCTAAGTAATGACACTATGGTCAAAGAGATGTATAGGATAATAAAATCTGCTATAATGTATAAACCTTCAAAATCCAGTGTGTAAACACAAGAGCTTTCTATGTAATAAAAGAAATACAGTTTCTATCATCTTTAACATATAGCCTCCAAGGTTGATATGGATAATAACATCAGAGAAGAGGAAAGGTTGTGACAGACTGCAAATAAGTATTTTAGGAACTAGCCTTAGCAGTAGAATAGATCAACTTGCTCCATATTCCATTGAACAGAGTATAGTAACTTAGATCCACGTAGAGTCAAAGAAAGACTACAGTATGATATCAGGTTTGCGGGGGACACAAAAGAGACATATATCCTTCTACCAAGAATTGTGTTGTCCTTTATGGTATATAGCATTGCCTAGCATGGGATTGTACTTTCTTGATTCTGTGTGGGTTTAAGTGTGTCCCTCATGAGAAAAAAACTTTTAAAATCCCTTTAGTTCTACTTCCATTTGTGCAATTACAGTTGGCAAAAATTGTTTTAACGTTCATGAATCAAAGATTTACACACGAAGTATATAGGTGTCTTTTGTAATACAAATTCCTCAAAAATTGATTTGTGTTTTTCACTTAGGTGGGTATGTATTAGATTTCCTACTGGCTTCATCTTACTAATAAGTATATTTGATTCTTGCACCTCCATTCTCATGATACTTTACAAAAAGAATATGTTACAACTCTATCCAGGTTAATACAAAAGATGTAAATTCTCCATCTTTTTAATGACTGAATAGTAGTCCATGGACAGGGGAACGAGGTGGCAGAGAGAGGGATGGAGGGAGGATGATTGGGGTAATGGTGTGTGGCTTACCTTCTGGGGGCAGGACACAACTATAAGGGGGACTTTACCTAACATATGCAAACCGTGTAACCTAATTTTTTGTACCCTCAATGAACCTGAAACAATAAAAATAAATAAAATATAAATTTATTTAAAGAATCCTCAAAAGTTTAGTAGGATTGTTATCAATTTTCTTTCTCTTAAATTCATGCACCAGTAGGATACAGAAAGTTTTTTCTGAGGCATAATTTCCAAACCTTATGTATTCCATTGCTTTCCTGACTTTAGTTATCGCCTTATGACTTAATGGCAGCTATTTTTTGACTCTTCAAAACAATAGGTGGAAAAAGAAACTTTAAATGTTTCCCACAGGGCTTTCACTGGGACTTATAGTTCAGACATTTTATATTAATAACTTAACCTCTCTGTGTGTATGTGTGTGTGTGTGCGTGTATAAGCACATATTTTAAACAGACTTTATTTTTTAGATAAGTTTTGGGGTCAAAGCAAAATTGAGAGGAAGATACATAGATTCCTCATATACTCACTGCCCTCAAACATGTTTCCTACCCTGATTATCAATATCCCCCCGAAAGTGCCACACTGTTTCCACTGATTAAAGCTATATGGACATATCTTTTTTTTTTTTTTTTACCCCCAAACAATAGTTTTTATTAGGATTAACTACTAGTGTTGCATATTTTTTGGGTCTGGACAATGTGTAGTGACATTTATCCATAATTACAGTATTATGTAAAATATTTCCACTGATTTAAAAATCCCTTCTGTTCTGCCTATTATTTCTTCCTCCACCCACCTTCATGATCTCTGACAACCACTGATTTTTTTGCTGTCTAAAAAGTTTCGACTTCTCCAGAATGTCATACATTTGCAATCACATATCTTATGGTTTTTCATATTGGCTTCCTTTACTTAGCAATATGCATTTAATCACTTCTTAGCCTTTTGGCTAAGATAAGTAAAGTCTAGCAAGATGCATTTAAGTTTCCTCCATGTCTTTTCATGAGTGGATAGCTCATTTTTTTGTTGCTGAATACTATTCCATTCTCTGGATGTACCACAGTTTATTTGTCCCTTCACCTGGTAATGAACATGTTGGTTGCTTCCAAGTTTTGGAAATTATGAATAAAGATGATATAAACACCTGTGTGAAGATTGTTGTGTGAACGTAAATTTTCAACTAGTAAAATACCATGGAGTAGAATTGCTGGATCATATGGTTAGTCTAGTTTTGTAAGAAATTGCCATATGGGTTCATAGCAAAATTGAAAAGAAAGTACAGCAAAGTGGCTGTACTATTTTGCATTCCTACCAGCAGTGAAGGAAAGCTCCTGTTGCTCCATATCCTTGCCAATATTTGGTATATTACACACCTGTGAAAATTAGAATACTTAATATTGTAATTTCCCATTTTATAAGACTACAAATTCCTGGATACTTTTCTATTTTTTATTTATTTTTGTTTGAAAACCAACTAATATTTCTCAATTATATCTCTTTTTTCCCCAATAATTTTACTAACAGTAAAAACAGTCAACACATTGTTAACTTTCTTTAATGAATTCTTCAAATGAATTCAATAGAGCTGTGGACTTAAGTGGGCACATGGCCTGCTTCTCAGTCAACTTTACCAAATATTTTGCCACATATAACATGGCACACTTTTGGGGGGAAATAGTACTATCTCTATTCAAAGTGATATAGCTACTGAAACAGATATGTCCTAAAACCTCAGTCGTTTTCCATTACAATTTATACATATATTTGCTCAAGTACATTCCATTTGGTGGTGATAGGGAAGGTGAGGAAATACTATGTTCAATGAAGTTAGTTATGAAGGTACTCAATATGGCAAAAAATCTGCCATCTTCAATGTGTGACTCTCAAAGTCACTCAAAGTTTTAATGTACAACTCATGCTAAGAAAAAGAGAGTTGGGAATCATATTAGCATCAGACTCAGAAGTGGCATATTTTTTATTTTTTTTCACAATTCATGGGCCCAAATGTACATGCATGGCCCAGCAGATACATGGGGACATGACATATAGACAAGAAGAGCTCTACTACCTATGGAAGGGGAGTGCAAATCTTTGTTCTACAGCCAGAAATTTCCCCCAAATGATGCTCACATAAAATTCCCAGAGATTGCCTAATAGCACCAAAAATACACTGATAATTTATCAGTAATAGGATAAACAGAAACTTAATTGCACTTTTTTTTTTTTTTTTTTTTTTTTGAGACAGGTTCTCACTCTATTGCATGGGCTGGAGACCAGTGACATCACTGTAGCTCACAGTAACCTTAAAATCTCAGTCTCAAGAGATCCTCCTGACTCAGCCTCCCAAGTAACTGGAGCTATAGGTGTGCATCATTACATTACAACATTGCATTTTTTCACATTATTACAAGGGTACACATGTTTCAGTTACATAATTGGTTTTTATACATTTTAATTCAAAGTTGTAAGTGTTCCATTCACAGAAAATGTGCATTATACTCAGTAAGAGTAGATTTACCTTTCCCCTCCATCTTCCTCCCACCTACTTGATTTCCATTGAGTTTTACTTCCAATAGGAATAAAATTTCCAAGGAGTTTTACTACTGTGCACATAAGCATAGAATGGGTAGTTCTAATTTAGAATTGAGTAAATATGGTGTTTTTTGTTTTTTCTATTTTTGTGACACTTATATACTACTGGTGGGACTGCAAACCAATACAATCTCTATGGAAAGAAGTATGGAGATAACTCAAAGTTCTAAAAGTAGATCACTATTTAATCCAGAATCCCACTACATTTACCCAAACAAAAAAACAGACATTGTATTAAAATGACACTTGCAGTCAAATTTCATAGCAGCAAAATTCATAATCACAAAAATGTGGAAACAGCCTATGTGCCCATCAATACATGGATTAATAAAATGTGATATATGTCTACCATGAACTACTAGTCTGCAATACAGATAAATGCTGGTCTATGTTATCTTTTGTAACAACCTAGATGGAACTGGAGATCATTTTCTAAGCGACGTAGAAAATCACAAGAATGGAAAAACAAACATCATATGCATCTTTTTTTTTAATGTATCCACTAAGCCTCCTATAAAAAAGCAATACTAAAAGCAATAAAAATAATATTATAGACTGACTATTATGTTCTGTCCTTGTTCAATGAAAAATATTCAACCACATAGAGTTGTAATAAGGACCTTTTGTGAATCTGTACAAATTTTATTTTCTTTTAATTAAATGACATCAGTGGCAGCATATTCAAAGCAATTACCTTTAAAAAGAATGGAATTAATCCATTCGTGGATCGATGGGCACTTGGGCTTTCTCCATGATTTAGCAATTATGAATAGGGCTGCGATAAACATTCTGGTACAAATATCTTTGTTATGATGTGATTTTTGGTCTTCTGGGTATATGCC
>CAUYPK010004750.1:0-36784 GCA_963574355.1 Loris lydekkerianus
TAGTTGAAGTACTAATGGAGAGAGCTTTGAATGCAAAAATCTAATTTGTAAATATGGTGACTAAACCATTTTTTAAAGTGGGGGTGATTAAATTCTCTTGTTATGTAATAATTTTTAAAGAATAAAATAATTTTAATGGAAAAAAAAGTTCAAGGTGTATTCAAAGAAGGGCGAGTAATCTGGGGTGGCAAAGAGTAAGGCAGGGGGTGGCGGGAGATGAGGGTGAGTGCCTGAAAGGTAATTTATAAGCTGCTTCTATCCCTACTTCAATGAAGTCTGTGTTTCTTTACCCCCTCGATATCACTATATTGCCATTGTAAAGAAATCCCCTTGAATTTTGCATTTCTTTCCACATTTTTTGACTGGCTGCTCCACCATTCCAAAATAGGGCTAGTGACAGTTCTTCTGGCTGAGGAGTTTGGACCTTGTTCTACTGGTGAGGGAAGCTCCTGGAGGATTTTAACGCAGGGGTGGCTTGCCGACTCTGGTCACAGCCACCAAGGACCAGCAGGTGCAGGCTCTCTTTGAAAGAAACAAGTTGCCACTTGGACTGATCCACTCTCACCTGAGCTTATTTCATTTGAGAAATGTTCCCTGTACTTCCCAGGTTGCTGAGAACCAGGTAAATATTCCCTCCCTCTATCTGTACTACAAAATTATAAGAAAAGCGTGTCATAGAATGAAGATCAACTTTAGCCACAGAGCTTCTGCTCATGTTGAGGTGACTTCGCTCTCCAACACTCTATGTTAATATGATTTGACTTTTCCAGGGGATTGTTGCCCAGAAAGAGTTAGTTTCAGGAACTTCTCAAAAATCTATTGGTCCATAAACAACGACGACAACAAAATAGCCGGGCATTGTGGTGGGTGCCTGTAGTTCCAGCTACTTGGAAGGATGAGGCAAGAGAATCGCTTAAGCCCAAGAGTTTGAGTTTACTGTGAGCTGTGACAGTGAGAATCTGTCTCAAAAAAAGAAAGAAAGAAAGAAAGAAGGAAGGAAGGAAGGAAGGAAGGAAGGAAGGAAGGAAGGAAGGAAGGAAGGAAGGAAGGAAGGAAGGAAAGAGAGAGAAAATCTATTGGTCTAAACAATGGACTACTTGGCTAGCCCTTATCAGGATAATAACCCATGTCTCAGAAAAACAGATCACTGCTGGACTTACCAAAAACATCTCTTTACCACTCTAGTCTGCTTCAAAACTTTTACCTTGCTTTTTATATCACGCCTTAGCTATTCCATCACAATTTTTGCCCAATCACAATCAACACCTCCCTTGCTGCATTGAAAGAACTACCTTAAACTAAACTTAAAAACTTTACAAATAATCTTCCCTTGTCCCCATCCCCCTCAGGATAGTGGGGAAACCATCTGTGTGGTGGTTTTGCTCCTGTAGTAAGTAGCACACTGGGCTTTGCCTGGTCACCTTTTGGGAGTTGGCACCCGCTACCGACAGGAACAGCTGCTCGGATTAACCTGGGCTTCTCTGTTCTCTCACCATGAGCAAAGCTGATGAGAGACTCTGCACCATGACCTAGTCTTTCCTTTCCCTGCAAAGAATTGCTTTCAGATAACTGCTGTTCTTGGTTCATAACTAAAGATCAAAAATAACAAGACTGCCTTAAAACTGGCTCTGGTGAGTTTTGATAGTACGTATTTGGTAGTCTTGGGGAGAGTTCATGTTGGGAGAGGGGCACAGGGCACCTGTTGCCTGGTCTAGGGCTTGGGCTCTGACCCAGAACCAGAGGGGGTGGGGTCTGGAGTTGTATAAAGAACCAGGAGCTGGGGTCCCTGGTGTTCCTAAACCAAGCTCCCTGCCCTCTCTCATCCTCACATTTCCTCTCGGCTGGCATGGGCTCAGCAGCCCGTCTGGGAAGTCAGAGAAGCTATGCAGAGTGTGGAATCCCTGTGGGGTGACACATCTCTCCACCCAGGGGACACTGGGGAGAATTTAAGGTTCAGGGTGTTGAGCCTTGAGTCCTGAGCTGTTGTCACCCAAAACACATTAAGTCCTATACTCTTACTTTCATTCACCTCTGTTTGGGGACCTAAGGCATATTCAGGAGGACATGATGGATGAGTTCGCCAAGGTGTTCCCAAGAACATCAGACAGCAAACCACCATCGGCAGATGGGTGACTATGAACGATTCACGTCACCCCAAAACCCAGAGCAGGGGTTTTATTTTTCCACCACACACTTGTTAGAAATCATCGAATCAGAGAAGACCGAGTTGGCAACTCTTCAGGCTGGGAAAATGTTTTCTTAAAAGGGAAAACAGAGTACAGATCACCTCCTTGCACTCTGCCAGAAACCTCAGGGACGTTAAAAGGAGAACATCTGTCAAGACCCAGGGACAAAAATCCACAATCATCCATCTGGAGTAAGTGACAAAAATCCCCCAAACAACTAGCATGTCTTTCCACATTTGCCTCGCTTCGCCTGCTGCCCAGCAGCTTTCTCCAGCGTCAGCCGGCGCACAGTTGATCATGACATTACACAGAGGCACATCACACCCACCTTGTTTAACATGTATTTCAGGACGTCCCATCCAGCAGGTGTGCTGGGTTATCTATGCAGACGACACGTCTTTGAGCCTTTTGGAAATCGTCCCTCATATTCTGACAGCTTCCTGGTGGCAAGCTCACTCTCAGAGGGAAGAAGAATGCCCATGTTCCTTTCACTTTCATCTGAAAAACAAAAATAAGTCCCGAGTCCCCCTGAGCCTCATATAAGAGTCTGAGTCTGCCTCTTTTCTTATTTAAACATTTGGAAACATAAGGCAAGGGTTTAGAGCAATTCTCAATAAATCCACACCAATATTCTGGGGTGCCTAAGCACCAGGCATCCAGAATGTGGGGGCAAAGTCTCAACTCCCAATGGGCATTCCAAAGCACATCACTCCCAGTGGTCCCCCGGCCTCTGTGCTCACCCTTTCCTTCCTCCTGGATGAAATATTTATTGAGCAACTGCTTTGAG
Organism: Loris lydekkerianus; assembly: GCA_963574355.1. Taxonomy (NCBI): domain Eukaryota; kingdom Metazoa; phylum Chordata; class Mammalia; order Primates; family Lorisidae; genus Loris; species Loris lydekkerianus. The sequence goes on from CAUYPK010004750.1 coordinate 2,974, forward strand.
TGGAGACAGGGGCTCTGACCCCCTGCTGAGCTGCACGTCCAGCCAGAGAGGCGAGACGGCCCATGAAATATTTAATAATGGGATAAAGGACAGAACGAGAGATTCAGAAATCACAGCCACTGTAGGGCTCTGAAGAGAGAGAGATCAATAAGGGCCGCCCTCATTAGGAGAGGCTTTCTAGGAGACAGCAGACTCGGGGACAAACTTTATATAGACCAAAAGCAAGGAAGAGGCCATCCCTAGGGTGGCACCCAGAGCGATGAGCCAAAGTGGGAATGAGCAGATGGGGTTTTGAAGACAGCTTGGGGAAATGTCAAGGTTATCGTGAGAAGAAAGAAACGTGCAGGTGGGTAATGGGAAGAGGATGGTGTAGCAACTGGAGGAGCCCCCGACCCCAGCAGGCCCACCCCCAGTGTTCCCCAGCAGAGCCTTCACCAGGGCATCCCACCCCAAAGCTGCCACTGGCTTATTCCCTCCTAAGACCTGGAGAAAGGATAGGATATCTAATTAAGATTAACTTAAGCATTTTATCTTACTGAAATGAACAGGTTAAAGTACTCAGAATACCCTTTAGGTATATTCTGATCAAAGCAAAGTTGTACAAACAGTATAAATTTGCTTCCAGGCATGCAGATGCAAGAAAGGTCACAATTCTTTATTTTTCCTAAATCAAATTATATCTAGTGAAACCGAATAGAGAGTCCAGAAACAGACTCTCAGACTTATCACAAGTAGCTCTAGAGAGTGGTGTGGAAAAGATGGTCTCTTAGGATGGTGCTGAGTCAATTAAATGGTCCAACTTTTAAAAAATGAGTTAGCGCCTCATAACACATATGAATTTCAGGGAAATTATATACTTAGAAAATCACTTAAGAGAACATCTATCTGACCTTGGAACAGGCAAACATTTCATAAAATGGCCCAGAAGGACCTACAAGAACATTGACCATGAAAAAAGTTTGATAAACTAGTATATTAAAATTAAGAATTTTTGTTTATCAAAAGTAGCTAAATATCAAGAGAATAGAGGGGAATGCAGAGAGAGAGATTATTTTCAAGTCACATTTCTTAGTTCAGGCTGCTACAAAAAAAAAAAAAAGAATCATACACTGGATGGATTATAGCACCAGAACTTTATTTCTTATACTTCTAGAAGCTGAGAAGTCCAAGATCAAGGAGCCAGAAAATTCATGTCTCATGAGGGCCCCTTACTGATCTGCAGATTGCCTTCTTCTCATTGTATCTTCACATGGCAGAGAGCAGAGAGGTGCCTTCATAAGGGCACTAATCCCATTCATGAGGGCTCCACCCTCACAACATAACTTCCTCCCAAAGTCCCCACCTACTAATTTTATCACCTTGGGGCTTAGGATTTAACCTGGGGCGCAAGACACAAACATTCGATCCATTGTAATCCGGAAAAGGAGTTGTGTCCACAGTATACAAAGAACTTCTTCAAATCAATAGGAACAAGGCAGGTAACACAACAGAACAATACAAAAAAGGTGTGAACAGGCAACCCATTGGGAAGAGAACCAAATGCCCAATAAACATATGAAGAATCATTCAAACTTAATAGTGATCAGGAAAATGTAAATTGAAACTATAATGAAATACTATTACATACAACCAGAATGGCTAAGATGGGAAAAACTGACAATACCATGTGTTGGCAAGAATGTAAAGCAACTTGTACTCTCCCACAGTGCCAAGGGGTGAGTAACTTTATACAAACTCTATCTGGGAGGATTTTCTAAAGTTGACCCCAGACAAACCCCATGACCCAGAAATTCCACTTGATATTTATCCAAGAGAAATGAAATATCCACACAAAAACTTATAATCAAGCATTCATAGCAGCTTTAGTAATAGAAGCCAAAAATTGGAAACAATAAAATATTTATCAGCAAAAGAAAAAATAAGCAAATTTTAGTATTATTTATACAATGGAATGTTATTCAGCAATAAATAAACTTCTGATATATATACATATATGTGTGTATGTATATATGTACATATATATGCTATATATCATACAATTTATACAGTGATATAAATTACGCTATAGTGACAAAGAAAATCCTCAAAATCTAAACACTTATAATTTAAAAAAAAGATGTTTCAATAAATTATGGTATATTGATTCAAGAGAACAGCACGTAACAGTTAAAAAGAAATAAGATAAAAATTGGATGTGGAAAACTAGATACGAAAAGAATACTAAAATAAAGTAAGTGAAATATTAAGTTTGGTACAGCACCTGTAGCATTTTTCCATGTGTGTTAAAAATCTGCATTATTTTACATAGAAACCTTCCATAAGAATATACAAGAAACCAGTAACTATGGTTATCTCTAAGGAGCTGAGGGGGTCTCCTGTGATGCGGTGCTTTCAGTTTTAAAACAAGGATAGTTCCCAACCCCAGAAGATCCTCTGGAGTGAACCACCCACTCATTTTCATTGTGCGTCATTTGTTACTGCTTGTATTGTATTTACCATGTGCACAGCATTTTCTTAGTTTAAAAAATGTAATTAGGTAAGGAGGGGAGACTTAGGCCTGTAATCCCAGCGGTTTGGGAGGTCAAAGAGGGAGGATCGCTTAAGGTCAAGACTTCTAGACCAGCCTGGGCAATACAGCAAGACCCCACTTCTTTAAACAATTAATTAAATAAGAAGCAAAATAGTCTAGGATGACTTTTAAAAGGACACAGGAGTGATCCTAGTCAGATTTAATAATTTGTATCTAAAATGTAGTTGGCTAAATAATGGCTTCAAGAGATAACCAAGTCCTCATCCCTGGAACCCATGAATGTCCCCTTCTGAGAGAAAAGTAACTTTGCGGGTGTGATTAAATTAAGGGTCTTGAGGCGGAGAGTTTCTCTGGGTGGCCCCTAAATGAAGAAGATTAGGCCTTAGAGGTGAAGACGATGTGACAGAGGCAGAGACTGGCACTTTGAAGGAGGATGGACCACAAGCTGAGGAGCTCAGGAAGCCGCTAGGAGCTGGGAAAGGCCAAGAAAAGGATTGTCGCCTGGAGCTTCCAGGGGGAATGTGGCCCTGCCAACATCTCAGTTCCAACACAGTGAAGCCCACTTCAGACTCCGGAATGGCAACCAAATAATTTTGTGTTATTTTAAACCACCCACTTTGTGGTAAATTGTTAACAGCATTCATAGGAAGCTAACACACAAGAAATTTTAACTCTAGACAGAAAATGTCACCTTTTGTGCATACGATTGTGTTGGCAAAGCCTCGACACGTAAGAAGCCGAGCAGGAAGCTCTCGTAAATGAAACTCGCAAGGTCGGGCCACTGCCAGGTCACACTGCACATTTATTTGTTCATGATGAGACTGCATCTGTCTGGCCCATTACCTCCCACACTGACATTTACTGGGCCCTGGGTAGAACATCACGGAATTCAAAGATTGGATTCTGTGACTGAATACAATTTCTCTGCTCGGGAAACAGTCCAGCATAGGGTCATAAATCAATATATTCATGCTATGACTTAAGATCAAACTTTGGCCAGCGTCTATGACATGGTAGGTCATTAGTAAATGTGGGTCTTAACGAGGCTATTTTTAAATATCAACTACAATCACTTCTATGTTCACACTGAACTCTCCTTCGTGTAACCCCATTTTCACCACGCACTAACAAGAGATAAGTGGCAATTTTTTTAAACAGATGAATTAAGCAGTTGCACACTCCTGATGTTACTCTTAATTTGATAGGATCAATCATTTTGAGGAATACTCCTAATTGTCTGATTGGTGATATTAACCCTAACTGATCTTTTTCCCCAGCAGAGGATTATTCCGAGATGCGTTACCTACATGTGTGTGTCAAATATTTTTAGAGATGCATTGGAGAGGAAGCATGAACACTCTAAGATTTCCCAATTTAGTATAGAAGCTCTTCCTTTCAAAGCATCAGGTTTTGACCTCTGTTTTTAAAAACAGTCTCTGGGTGGCGCCTGTGGTTCAATGGGTACAGTGCCCGCCTCATATACCGAGGGTGGCAGGTTCAAACCCTGCCTCTGCCAAACTGCAACAACAACAACAAAAAAAATAGCTGGGCATTGTGGCAGACACCTGTAGTCCCACCTACTTGGGAGGCTGAGGCAAGAGAATCGCCTAAGCCCAGGAGTTGGAGGTTGCTGTGAGCTGTGATGTTACAGCACTCTACCCAGGGCCATAAAGTGAGACTCTATCTCTACAAAAAATAAAATAAAATAAAAAATAAAAACTAAGTCTAGGAAAGGAAGAAGCATACGAACCTAGACTTTCTAGGGAGGGGGTTTCACTGTTTCCTTGTGATTAATTTGTGCATCATCTCCCCCACCCTGGGTATTTTCACATTTGGAAATTCCTCCCTATGGAATGAGGATGTGCGAATTTCCAGGGCATCCCCTTTCAAAAGGGTTATGGTTTTTAGAACAGCTTAGAAGCTGGGAGATGTGCGTAAAATGAGATGAAAGAGAGATCAATGAGCCAAGAATTCGTTCACCAATAATTCACTTAGGACATTGGCCAGGAGATGGAAAACGTGTGTATGGATGTTTGTGCAAGAATTTCAACATCCACTCAGCTTCCAGAGCTGTCAGCACATCTGACAGAGCTCCCTTTCCTACATCTTCTCACCTTCCTGGGCCTTTATTGTTCTTGTCTCCAGCTCACAAAGGCCAGACTCACCCCAAATCTGTAAATAGAGCCACAGGAAATAACCTCCATTTCAGACACCAAACCCTGACTGCAGACAAGGTGAAATAAGATCATAAAGAAAGAAACAAAACTCACATCCTGGTCTTGTGAAGACTGTTTGCTTAACCTGCTCCCATAAGAGAGGCTATTCTAGACTATATTTCTACTATATTTCTGACGAGGAGAACTATTTTAAAATAGTTTCAGAAACGAGAGGGTTATGTAAAAAAGAAGGTGAGGAGGAGGGGGAGTAGGAGAAGAAGGAGCTGAACTGGGGAGAAAGCTGGGTTGGAGATTAAAATAGTTGCTGCTAGAGTTGACTCCCACCTCCAGGTCCAGTTTAGCAGACACTGCTAAGGGGAATTCCCAAGGATGGGGTCCCAAACAGCGCTGATGTGCTTGGTTGTCAGCCTTCACCCCTCCAACCCACCCACATCTTCTCATGCAAGTTTCTGTCTACCACAGACTCAAAGGAACCATTTCAGTTGCTCCCTTCTGAGCCTACATTTAAAAAAATCCTTTATCTTCCCTTTTCCGTTCCCAGCCCTAACTTCCTTGCTTATCCAAGCTTATCTCATGCGATTGATAATATCTTTTACTAAAAATCTATGTTTTACTATGCTCTTATTTCATGCTAGTTTCATGTAAGGGCATTATCTCTTTTCTTTCTACTCCTCAGCATGGTAGGCCGAATTATCACCTTTTTGCATCTGAGCAAACCCAGAGAGATGGGATTAAAGTCAGACAGCTTGCAAGTGAATGGCAGGGTCTTGCCCTCACCACAAAGTGTGAGGCTTCAACTTTTCTTTTTTTTTTTTTTTTCAGATTAATATGGGGATTAAAAAAAAAAAAAACTGATCAGGTTACATTGTTTGCATTTGTTAGGTAAAGTCCAAGTTGTAGTTGAGCCCTTCACCCCGGGGGTGTGTTGTATACCCTCCCCACTTACAAACATTGACTCTTGCTGGATAAAAGATTTAAATTTAAGAACTTTAACACTCTCAACTCCCAGGAGATAAGCAGCAGCCCAGAATGGCTTTAATGGAAGAATTTATAGGGTTATGCTGCCAATTGACTTCTTTTATTTCTATAGAATTTGTATAAATTTGCTTCTGAATTCACACAAAGTGTAAGCTAGAGTTAAGAGCAAGACAGAGGAAAGAAGAAAGAGGAGGGAAAATGTAGGATAACTGTTATTTTAAACACAGGAGAAATTTCTATAAATGTTCTAAGTTTCTACCCACCATACCCTAACAAGATTCTGATGATTATTTCAAACAAACGGAATAAAAGGAGAATTTCTCTGTTATAGTTTTTCCCACTGGTTTTACATCTCTGAAGCAAAAGCTGTCAAATTGTCAGAGGATCTATTCTGTGTGATTTGCTGAACCTGGAGCAAACGGACTCCAGCTAAGTTTTGTTAAATCAAACCAGCGGCCAGCGTGGGACCAGGGGCCACGGCAGCCAGGATGTTGTGTGAGGGCTGGAAGACTCAGCGGCAGACTGGAGTCTGATTCTGCCTCCTGCTCTCCACAGACTGATGCCAAAAAGTTAAAATAACTGTCTCAGATGAGAACTTTCTGGTTTACTGCCTTCCCCTCCTGTGTTCACAAAATGGAAAAAGCTCCTTCGAAGAAATTATTTTTCGTTGAGTTTTAGGAGTTGGGCTCATAAAACAAATAGCTCTGAGGTAGTAAGCAAAGTGCTAAGATATGAGGCCCCAGGAAAGCTCCACGGGCCCAACAAAAACTCGACATAGTCTTCTTAGTAAAGTATCTCAAGAATAGAAGAAAAAGTATCCAGTGTACTCAGCCCCACTATGAAACTAATTTATGGCTTTCATAGGAAAGCTATAACCCAGTTATAACCTAAGAATATGGAGAAGGGGGGGAGGGGGGGAGGGAGGGGGAGGATGGGCAGAGGGAGGGTGATTGGTGGGATTACACCTGCAGTGCATCTCACAAGGGTACACGTGAAACTTAGTCAATGCAGAATATGATTGTCTTAACACAATAACTGAGAAAATGCCAGGAAAGCTATGTTAACCAGTGTGATGAAAATGCGTCGAATTATTTATAAAACCAGTGCATGGTGCCCCATGATCGCATTAATGCACACAGCTATGATATAAATACTAATTAAAAAAAAAAAAAAAAACTCCAAATCACAGAGTAAAGGGGCAGGATTTGTCAGCAGATTCAAGAATCTGTTCCCATTTGCACCCAGGTGGAATGCTATGCAGGGTACTGAGGAACCCAGGAGGAGGGCGAGGGGGAGGAGGGGGAAGATGGGAGGAGGAGAGAGGGAGAGAGGGGGAGGGGGGGAGGGGGAAGAGGGGAGGGGGATAGGAAGAGAGAGAAGAGGGAGAAAGGAGGAGGAGGAGAAAGGGATGTAGTCTGTTTGGAAAAACAGTTGTAAATTGGAAACAATAACTGCTAACACAGTCCAGCAGCACTTTACAGTTTGCAAAGTACTTTTATGTGCCCGGCGCCTTCATTTAACCTTATCTGTACAATTCCTCAACACACAACTCTTATGGCCCTTCTTACCCTGTTCTGATGGGCCCCACCTGAGGCCCGTTTCTCACAGAGAAGGGCCTTGTCTAAGGACACCGGCAGCAGTGATTTCTGAGGACCGGCAGGTGCACAGGGCCCAGAGGGGTGGAGAAAAAGCAGCAAAGGCAGGGGAGGTCCCCAGCTCGGCTTCATTCCCAGGGGGCTCTGGAGCGTGCACTGTGCCTCGGGATTTGTGCCTCCTTTTAGCAAGGGAGACTGCTGGCTTCTGTATGACAGGCCACCCCGATGGGAGATGAGGGTAATGTCAGTGTGCAGGCACCTCCATCTCTCCGCATGGGAGTGGAGCACTAGCCCACAGCACTGGAAAAGGGCTCTGGAGGGCCCCAGAATCATCCATCCATGTGCTCCCGTGTAAGCGTTTTCCCTGACATTCAACCTGAAGCCCTCCTCCTATTCATCCTTCAAGACCCTGTCCAGGGCCAGCGCCTGTGGCTCAGTGGGTAAAGCACCAGACCCATATACTAAGGGTGACAGGTTCAAACCCGGCCCCGGCCAAACAGCAGCAGAAAAATATCCATGCATTGTGGCAGGTGCCTGTAGTCCCAGCTACTCGGGAGGCTGAGGCAGCAGAATCACCTAAGCCCAGGAGTTGGAGGTTGCTGTGAGCTGTGACGCCACAGTACTCTACCAAGGGCGATAAAATGAGATTCTGTCTTGAAAAAAAAAAAACCCTGTCCAGATATTAGTGACACATTCTTTGATTTCTAGTAACCCAAGTACAAAACCTCTTCTTTTATAATCTTCCTTTACCTGAAACATCCTCCTGAGAGTAGTGCTTGTCATTAGAATTTCAATAACTCTTTCTCCAAGGTCCAGTGGAGTTCCTGTTAGTAAATTTAATCCCAGGGAACAGATACTATCCCATTTATTTACTTTTTTACTGATATATCATAGTTACACATATTTAAGGGGTACATATGATAGGTTGATATGATGTGTAATGATCAAGAATCGGAAAAAAAAAGAGTCGGGGTAATTGGAATTCCCATTTATCTTTTCTTTGTGTTGAAAATATTACAATTCTTCTAGCTATTTTGAAATGCAGTATATAATAAACTATTGTTAATGATAATTTCTCTATTGCACTTTCAAATACCAGAACTTATGCCTTCTATCTAACTGTCTGTACCTATTAACCAGCTTCTCCTAGGGAGCAGATATCAATGCCTCGCTCTAAGACCCTAATTATCCCCAAGGAGGCCATGGGGGAAAGTGAGCTCCTAGCTGTGATTACTAATGTAGCACTTAGTGACTCCCAGCTATACTAAAGTTCACTTGCCTCATTGTTCCTCTGAAGATACAGAAGGGGGACATCTGAACAAATCCCCAAGAACACGTCACGTCAAATAATAAGCATCATGCTTTGGAAAATAACACATCCTATATCAAGAGTTTTATCAAGAGCGTTTCTCAAAAAACCTAATCTTTTCTTATTTTCATAGATAATTATGTAGTGATCATACGCATTGTGAAGGTGCTCTAGGGATGTTGGGGTTTTCCGAAGAATATAAAGTACTGAAGATTAAGGCAATGTCATAGTCAAGAAGATTCCCTCACTTCCACCCCACACTTAGGTGTGCATTTCACTCATGTTCAAAGTAGAAGCACATTTAGCAAATAATTCTGGTCTTTGAAGAAGTTCTCTTTTCAACTTATCAGGCAAGTTCACAGATGCATTTTATAAGACACATAGGAAAAAAAGATCAATTCCAGGGCTGAGAGAGAATCTAGGTCAATTTTATAGATTCACACCCACATGAAGTCCACCTAAGTACAAAATTGGAGAGACATTGGTTAAAAGAAAAATCATGCCAAGTATCAAAATAAGTTAAATTGCAATATGTTTACAGTTCAATAAATTCAAAACAGCCCAAATCCTTACCAAAATCAATTTCTTTGGAGTCTTGCAGAAGCTTTTGTGGTTTCCCAGTAGTACTTTTAAAAATCTTACACAACAGTATTTCTAGGAAAAGGAAGTAAACACTTGCAGCCAGAATTTCCTTCTTTGCTCATCAAGATTTCAATTGATTTTGCTTGAACAAGATGTTTCATTCAATTCGCACTGATTAACCTTAGCCCAATCACTGAAAACTTTGTGGGTTTGAGATATGGGCTTTAATTGTCTTCCTAATGTACTTGGAAGGTCACTGGGGAAATTGAACACAAACGGTTTCCTATACAATGTGCTGACAAAGAGCCGGAGCCATGTTTATTCCAGGAATCCTGATCTCAAATTGACCTTTTTCTTTTCTGTTAGAGCAGTGGTTCTCAACTTTCCTAATGCCATGAGCCTTTAATACAGTTCCTGTGGGTCGTCACCCACAAGTTGAGAACCACTGTGTTAGAGGGTGTTTCTCACTATTTTATCTTTCTATCAATGTTTATGTAGATGTCAAATATATTCTTGCCTCTCTGTAAGTGTTGCTTTTCTCTAGGGCTCTATCAGGAAAACAAGATTTCAGTGAAAATTCTAATTTTTTGTTGTTGTTGTTGTTGTTGTTTTTGTTTTTTTGCAGTTTTTGGCCAGGGCTGGATTTGAACCCGCCACCTCTGGTATATGGGGCCAGCGCCCTACTCCTTTGAGCCACAGGTGCCACCCAAAATTCTAATTTTGTTTATCCTCTTTCTATTTGTAGTAAGGATAGGACTTAGATGCAAAATTTGTGGGAGTGCCAAAAACTCAGTACTCAAGATTAAGAATGTCTTTGGGTGATGTATTTAAAAATCAAAATGAATGGGGGGAAAAGAGTTCATAATAAAGAAAATATCAAAATTTTAATGACCTGTCCCCGGTGGGGGCTCTGTGGTGATCACAAGTGGTCATTAATGAGAGAGGTGTGCTTCCTGGCTCCCTCATGCATGTCAGTGGGGACAGGTGGCTACTTCCACCGATGCCTTCAAAACAGAAGTGATGAGTGTTACCTCTGGGCAGAAGCATCCAGTTTCCTGTTCAAGACCCTATTAAATGTTTTCTTTTTTTTCCTGCCATTCACAGAAACTGGCAAATTTCCAGACCAGCAACACTGTGTTGACCAGGCCCCTGAACAGCTGGATTAAGCTGAATCTCCTCCCCACAAAACCCCAAATGAACATGTGGCATGAGTGGAGAGTATTTGTTTGTTCTTTCAAGTCACTTAGTTTCTGGAGGGCATTTGTTACAGCAGCTAAGTGAGCCTCCCCTGACTGACAGGAACTATAAACAAGGTTCTCACAGCGGAATCCTCAGTTTCTCAAGTGAAAGAAACAAAGTGGCCGGGGGATGGTGCCTGTGGTTCAGTGGGCAGGGTGCCAGCCCCATATACTGAGGGCGGCAGAACCCAGCCTCAGCCAAACTGCAACAAAAAATAGCCAGGCATTATGGCGGGCACCTGTAGTCCCAGCTACTTGGGAGGCTGAGGCAAGAGAACCACCTAAGCCCAGGAGTTGGAGGTTGCTGTGAGCTGTGATGCCATAGCACTCTACTGAGGTTAACAAAGTGAGACTCTGTATCTACAAAAAAAAAAAGAAAGAAAGAAAGAAAGCTGCCCTCACATCCAGTAGTCTCACAACTGCAGCCTCCTGCTTGTCAGGAAGAGCAAACTGCTGCTTCTCTCATTCCCTACTCTCCTGTGGACGTTACTCTAAAGACTGAGAGCCTTGTAGACAGACAAAGATACACTGAAAGGCTGTTTCACCTCTTATGAGCGCCTAGAATTAGGGATAGCTCCTGAGCAGAAACTTTAGACCTATAAATAAGGTTAGAAATCCTTCCATACAGGAAAATAATGGAATTAAATGAGATAGCACAGAAAAACACCTGAACACAGCCTATAAGTAAAACATTTTAATCCAATTGTACCCAAATTGTGCCCCAGATGCTCATTAGAAAACAGGTCCCCATATCACCCTACTTGGGAAGCTAGGACCCAGGTGTCTGCGTGTTAGCAGCGTCCCCTGGTGTTCTTGTGGAGAACTACCTCCAGAAGCCCTGGCTGCGTTCTTCCTTTCCCCAGATCATTCCTACCATTGTTTCATGTGTAAATTTACTTTCTTCACTGAGATGACCCCAGGAGGAGATTCACAATGAAGTTAGTTGGCAACAACCTAGAAAAATGGAAGAAAAAAAGCATGAGTTTGAAAAGAAAGAGTCCTGCCAGACTATTATTCCTGGATATAATGCTATGCTCAAAATATTTGTGTCTCCCCAAATTCATATGCTGGAATCCTCACTCCTCCCCCCCCCCACCAGGTGATGGTATTAAAAGGTATGGACTTAGAGAGGTGATTAGGAGCCCTCATGGATGAGATTAATGTCTGTATAAAAGAGGCCGGAGGGAAACCCCTCAACCTGCCCTCCATGGGAAGTAATACACGGGACATGCAGGAAGGTGTCAGCTGCGGACCCAGGAGCAGCCCTCCCCAGACACTGGATCTGATCCACTTTGATCTTGGACTATCCAGCCTCTAAAACTGGGAGAAATAACTTCCTTTCTGTTTATAAGCCACACAATGTATGGCAGTTTATTATACAAGGTATCCCAAAACTCACCATACATAGGGAAAATGGGAAATTATAGCTTAATTGTAACTTTACTTGCAGAATATTCATTACAACATTTTGCAAAATATTTACAAAATATTCTCTATGTGTTGACCACTTCTTTGTAAAATTTTGTAATGAGTATTTTGTAGACAAAGGTACACTCAGTAACAACTTTCCATTTTTCCTATGTGTGGTGACTTTGGGGATACCCTGAGGCAAACTGAACAGACTGACACATGTAAATATTCCCGAGACTAGTAAATATTATGGCTTTGTTGAGCTAATTAACCCATAAAATATGCCCACATGACTAATACGTCAGTGCCCAACTATTTGTTTTTTTTTTTATTATTAAGTCATTTGTACATAGATCATGAATACATTTATGCCATTGTGGGATTCAATGTGTTGATTATCTGTACAAATGGAGTGCTTACATCCCACTAATAAACATAGCCTTCACCTCATTTACCCAATTACAGTGTTAAGACATTTGTGTTCTTCTCATGCTAGTACAAAATTACCACTTTTCCATGTTGACTGAAGGAGAATGAAGTTCCAATGAATCTGAGCAACAAAGGGGCATTTCAGGACCTGTAGGCTTTCCTTAGCAGGCATCATTCAAATCTTATTCTAATTTGGGTAATCACACACATGTCCTCATTCAAACACCCACACCTTGAATTTCTAAGGAAGTCAAACACCAGCATCTACTTGGATTAGCCATAGTGCCTGTTCACAGGGAGGTACTGGTGCAGGAAAATGGGGAGGGGGTTGGACAGGACTTAGTTGGAGATCAGAAATGTGGGGTCAGGGACACTGACTTAAATGACAGAGAATACTACTGAGGAACAGAAGAAAGCTTTAGTTTTATGTCAACAGGTTGGTGTCATCATATTTCATTGGCCATTTCAGCCTAGATTAACTGCAGGCGGGTCTTTTCCTGACCGTTAAGGCCCTCCTTTATAACTCAGAGCACAGAATTTGGGGACATGAAGTTTTAAGGTATAAGCCTTAGAAAAATTTCATGCTCAAAGAAGCAAAGTGGAATAGGAGCAAGGTTGCTGGCCTGAGGCAGTCTGGAGATGTCCACAGAGAGCTGACATGGTAGCCAGGAGAGGCTGTCCCCCACCTGCACCACCACAAGTCAGGTGACAGCCACCAACGTGAGCCATAAGAATTTGGGGTCACAGAAAAAAAAATCATTTTACCACAAGGACATTTGCATTGGAATGTTTACTGCAGCTCAATTCATAATTTTCAAGACATGAAAGCAACCCAAGTGCTTATCAACCCATGTCAACGAATGAATTAACAAACTGTGGTCTATGTACACCATGGAATACTATTCAGCCATAAGAAAAGGTGAAGACTTCTCTCCTTTCGTGTTTAGCTGGATGGAGTTGAAACACATTCATCTTAGTAAAGTGTCTCAAGAACAGAAAAAAGTACCCAATGTACTCAGTACTAATATGAAACCAATATATAAACAACTACATGCCCACACAAAAGAAAAACACAAGTATAGTCTAGCAAGGGGAGGGGAGAGAGGGGGGAGTGGGGAGGTGAGGAGGGAGGACGACTGGGGGGATCTCACCTAATGTGCACAAAGTGAAGGTGTTCAGCACGCCCCCTGCATAAAGGGCTCAACTACAACTTGAAATTTACCTTAGAAATGAAAACGATGTAACCTAAACATTTGTACCCTCATATCAATCCGAAATAAATTAAAAAAGGATTGGGGGTCAGCTATGTTTCCTTTAAGGAACAGGATGGGTATCAGGAGGGTCTGGAAATGAATCCAGCATTCACAAATTGGGAGAGGAAAAAAATAATTATCTTCCAAAAGGAAGGACACCACAGTAAAATCTACCACCTGTACCCTTCTCTCCAAGGAGGGTGCTCTGGAGAAACACTCAAGAGAAGGCATCACTGAAACCTCACTGGGGAGCTTCTGTGTGACACATCTCCCATTCTGCCTTAGTAGAAATGGGCCAAAAAAGGACATTTCTCATTGTTCCTTTCAGATACATCTTGCTATGGAAATAAGTATAAATTCCTAGGGCTGCTGTAACAATGCAGTGGTTTAAAACAACAGAATTTCATTTTCTCAGTTCTTGAGGTTGGAAGTCGAACATCAAGGTGTTGGCAGGGCCGTGCTTCCTATAAAACCCGTAAGGAAACCCTTGCTTGCCTCCTCTGGCTCCGTGTGCTTTCCTGACAATCACTGGGCTCTCCTAGTTTCAGGGGCTTCTCCCCAATCTCTGCCTTCAGCCTCACATGGTGTATGTGTGTCTGGCGTCACAGGGCCATCTTCTTATAAGGACACGAGTCACACTAGTTTAGGGGCCACGCCACACCAGTATGACCCATAGTTTAACTTTCTCTACAATGACCCTGTTTCCAAATAAGGTCAGATACTGGGGGGTTCGGACTTGAAAATTTATTTATTTATTTATTTATTTATTTGATGGAGGGAATGCAATTTAATTCATAACAAGATATAAGCAGAAGTTGGTGGGGCTTCTGGAAAGTTCTCTCAATGGAAACAACTCTGCTTATAGATGTGCCCCACTTTGACCTTGCACCGTCCTCCTTTCTGCCTTCTGAAAAGTAACATATATACTCGAGTATAAGCTGAGTTTTTTCGGCACAAAATTTGTGCTGAAAAACCCGAACTTGGCACAAATTTTGTGCCGAAAAGACTCAGCTTGTACTCGAGTATATAGGTAAATACCAACTGGAGCATAAATCTAATAGTTGATCTCCAGCTACCATGTTGAGAAGGGCAAACATATGGTAAGAATAGGGGGGAAAGAGAGGGAACTTGAAAGAGCCTAAGTCTCTGATGACTATGGAATTTCCATGCTACTATGAGATTAAGGTGGGAAAAAACCTTACATCTTGCATACGTGATTGTCATTGTGTTTTCCATTATTGGCAGCTAAATTGGACTTTAACTGACTTATATGCTGAGGAGAACACCCCCCTTCACCAAGCCAACTCCCACCCAGGTAAAAGAAGATGGGGCAGAGGTGATGGTAGGAGGGCTGCCCCTGCCCACCTGGCCACACTGTGAGGCACCACCCCAGAGCTGCAGCAGCCTGAGCCCCAGAGCTGCAGCAGCCTGAGCCCCAGAGCCCAGTGTAGCCACACCGCAGTGGAGCAGGGTAGGAGGCTCAGGGGGTCACTCCCCACAGACGGACAGATGCAGAGAGTGGCAGGGCCAAGGCATCAGTTCGTGCCCCTGCTGTCCGGGGCTTCGGTCACAGCTAAATCTAACCAGACCTCACTGTCAGCAGGGCAGATAGCAGGTCTTAATCCCAATTCTTCCCCTCTCTGGGGCTTTCCCATAGGGCTCATCCAAGGTTTCTAAAAGGGTCGCGAGAGCAAATACTTCAGGTGTGGGGGCAATGCTATCTGCGTGGCAACTTCGCAGTTCTGCCACCATCACAGGAAAGCAGCCACAGACTGCAAAGGACGGCTACCACTGTCCCCATGATTTCAATGTGTCCCCTCCAGTGTTGCCAGTGTGATGGTAATCACAGGCAATTAGGCCACAAGGGTGCCACCCACGACGTGTGCATAGGATCAGGAGCCCTCATGAAAGAGACTCCACCGTGTGCATGGCCAGCGCACTCTCCCTCCAGGAGGGCCCTGTGAGGACACAGCCTCTGCTCCTCTCCCGCTCTGCCTTCTGTCATGCGAAGACGTGATAAGAAGACCCTCACCAGACACCTTCATCTTGGACTTCTCAGCCTCCAAAACTGTGAGAAATAAGTTTCTTCTCCCTAAAATTACCCAGTCTTGGGAGTTTTCATAACAGCTCAAATGTGTTCAAATAGCTGTGTTGGGATCAAACTTTACTTACAAAACACAGGCGTTGCTCTGGGTTTGACCCAGGGGCTAAAGTTCACTGAACTGTGTGCTAGCACCCCACCCTGACTCCTTCACCCTGGAGATCCCACCGACCTGCTCTGTATTTCCTACCAACCAGGCCCAGCTTGAAGGAATAAAAATCTCACCGAGTCAGTGGCAGCACAGCCTGCCCCGGGGCGTTGGGTCAGGGCAAATTTAAATATGAACTATTTCCCCTCTGGCAGGCAGCCCACGCCCCTTTGCATTCTGCATCTTGCCCTGGGCACGCCATGATACATTAGATACAATCAAGAGAGCCTAAATAGCATCCGAATCCTGCTCCAGGTGGTGTCCGGCTGTTGCCTTCCTCCAGCCAATCCCAAGCAACTAGGTGGCACTAAGAGCCCTTTGCAAGTATTAGCTGCTGGCTCCACCAAAGGCACACTTGACAGCAGAGGCCAGAACTTCCTCGACAATGATCTACAGACTGAATCTGGCCTGTTTTGTGAATAAGGTTTTACCGGGACCCCTCACGCTCCTTCACACAGCATCTACAGCAGCTTTTGTGCAGAGTAGGGTAGTTGTGGCAGACCCTGTGAGGCCAGCAAAACCTAAAATACTTGCTCTCCAGTACTTCACCAGAAAAAGTGTGCTGCTCCCGGGCCTGGCAGTTGTCCAGGCTGAGGACCAGCCTTGGAGGCCATGCCATCCCTCCTGCTGCGCCGGCAGCCCGCCAGCGCACTCTGCAGCCTCTCGTGGTCATTCACGTGGGAAACCAAGCTCAGCCCCTCCATTCCTCTTCCTCAACCTACCCATGCGCGAACATGTCAGTGAGCGCCCACCAGGTGACCCCACTCAATAAAACCTTCCTTCTCCACCGTGGGCAGGTGGATTGCACGGTTGTGCATCCCAGAGCCTCCTGGGCATCCACTGTAATGTCTTTACTCACCATTAGAGCAGCAATGTATGACTGGAGACCTTAGGAGACACACAAAGATGAAAAGGTCCTCTTGAGAGGGGCTGCGGAGGAATTAAATTCCGTCGTTTCCATTGCAGTGGGTCCCCCTCGGCATGCTAACACGCATTTTCTGCATGGCGTAAGCGAGTCACGGTGCTCCAGGGTTCAGAGGGGTGGCCCATCACAGGTCCCTGTGCCGGAGGGACTAAAAGCTCCAGAGAGAGGACCCTCGCTCACAGAACAGGGGCCTGGCACACAAGGAGGACTCCAGGTGGCCTTTATCACAGCCCCCTGTGGACTCATACCAAGTCCTGGGTGGAGAGCTGCAGAGAAGGTGGTGTGAAATGTAAACAAGCTATTTCCTCAAAACCTCCCTGGGAAGCGAGAATTTAAGGAGGCTCTGAAGGACTCCTGCACGATTCTTTCAGGCGGCCAACTCAGACAAGATGTTGTCATTGCAGAAAACAAGGGATTCGTGTCTACAATAAACTAAGACATTCTTTAAATTGTGTTTTTTAAGACAGTAGGTGGTTTGCAAGTGGGGAAGTACCAGTGCCCAGCCAGGACACGCAGAGATGCTAGAAGTCAGAAGCAATGATAAGAAAGATCGTGGGAAACTAACCTCAGAATGGCAAAACCAGGAGGCCCCGTGCCCTGGCTGCCATAGAGGACCTGGGAGATGGGTTGCTCTTGTCTGCTGTCTAGGGTGTGGGCAGCCCTGGTGCTCCGTGAAGTGCAGTGTGCACGTGCCCCACGCACTCCAGCAGTCCATCCTGGGATTTTGCCAGAGGGGTCCACTGGGCCAGGCACAAGGCCATCTCATCTCGGGTCATGTGGAGGAAGAGGCCACCTAGGCATTCATCACTATGGATGTGGCTGCACAGGACATGGCAGGACACTACAGACTGGATAGGTGTTAGTTTCAGGGACAGCCACCAGACAGACAGGGCTCAGACAGAGGGAGAATGTGTGAATGTGTAGAACAGCCCTACCCAGATAGCTTGCACGTGTGTGCAACATAGACCGTGTGTTCTATGTAGATCCTCTCCTCATCTGGGTCCTAAAAGGCATCTGTGGGGTGGGATGATTCAGATGTGAGCCCTGAGGGACGGGGGACATTCAGGAGAAGGGAGGTAAGCAGGAGGCAGAACAGGGCAGGGAAAAGAGCTCAGCAAGATCCCCAGGGAGCTCTGGGCACAAACCACCGCCCAGCCTTGACCCCACCTTGAGGCAGGAGACTGGCCTTTTGTCCCCTTTATCACACAGGCATTGGCTGGGACCTCCCCGCCCCGGGATGTGTAAAGGTAGCAACCAGGTAGCTCTCTTTGTAAGAACAACTTTCACTTTCCAGATGGGCAGCTGTGAACACTCGCAGTGGCAGGGCGTGAGGTTCATCACCTGAGAAAGGGCTGTGGGTGGGGCTGCATTTGTGTCTCCTGAAGAACAGAGACGCATGTTCTTCATCAAACATGCTAGAGCACAGGAGGATGGAGAAATGGGGAGCAGGCTGGTGAGGAAGGACAAAACTAAAGAGATATACCAGGAGCAGCGCCTCCGAGGGCTGATGGAAATGTGATTAGCTCATCCTCTGAACCTGAAGCCCCTCCCGTGCAGCTTGCATCTGAGAGGAAGGCACACACAGGCCGGATCCCAGCCTGTTAGGAAGATAAGAAGGTTGGGCCCCTGCCACCTGCTGGCCCACAGCGCAGCACAGCACAGGCTGCGAGGAGGTGGTGGCCGCACCCGGGTTTGTTTGTGAACAAAGAATCAGAAGAATCAAACCCCACTCTGCAAAGTAGAGTATCTGTAGTGATGAAACAACGGATCGTAGAGGTGAAGAGAGCCACAGAAGCAGATTCTAAACTACACAGGCAGGCAGGCTTCACTAGGTTGGGAGAGCAAGGCTGGAAAAAGAAACCCAAAATTCTCAAGAACCGCAAGTGAGGAGACAAGGGCTCTCACACCAAAACAGATCACTGCCCAGGAGAGGGAAGAATTCAGGTAGGAACGATTCCCTCGTGTGTGTCAGGGCAGGGCTGTGCTGGCTCTGCTGGAAGCCACTGCTGCTGCCGGTTGCCCTGTTGTGCCCGGTAAAGTAGGCTGAGACTGCATTGTACACGCGTGTGCTTGGGCACAGGCACACGTGCACGCACACACGCGCATACATGCGCGGACACAGGTGCACACACGGGTACACAGGAAAGCTCTTCTCTATGCTGAGTCAAGCTTTGTCTCTTCTGCCAATAGAATGGGTTTGGGACCTCTCAGTCAGATAGAAACCTCCAGATAAACAGTCCCTGGGGCTTCTGCCCATGACTGTTCACTCCTGAGAGCTTAAATGCAGACCGAGGGACCGGGCCCAGGAATCAGTGTTTGAAAACACCAAATTAGCTTCTTCAACTCTGCCAACACCCAGCACGCAGACTCCTCACCTTCCTTGCCCATCCTCAGAGATCCTGCACGCAGGCGTGGTCTGCAGGGGTCTCCAGGCAAGCCTGTCCTCTCCAGCCTTCAGGTCTGCCTAGACCCAGCAAGTGCCTGTGAGTCCAGGGAGCTTAAGCCAGGGGTCCCCAAAGTACAGTCCTTGACCAGCAGCCACTGTAGCCCCCGGGAGCCTGCAGAAACGCCCCCTTCTCAGGCTCTGCCCTGACTTTCTGATCCTCTCTGGAGTTGGGCCAGGGAAAGCTGGGTTTCCACAGGCTTCCGGATGGTTCTTATATAAACTAAAGACTGAGAATCACTGCCCTGGCCCCTGCCTTAGCCAGAGAGAGCCCTCAGGGTGTCCCGATCTTTGGTCAGCTTCCCTGGAAGTCAAACCTGAGGATTTGAGAGCTACCCAGGTAAGGGAGGGAGGGAAACAGAAGAGCTGCTGAGTCATAGCTGGGACCCTCCTCTGGATCCCACAGATTGCTCTGGAGTAGGAGCGAACTGGTGCAAGGGGAATAGCCTCTGTCCCCTCATCAGTCATTGGTCATAGGCTGTGGGCTGCCTTCCCCACCAGGTGCTGCAAAACCTCCTGGGGGCAGCTTCCATTCCACGGAGGATGGGGGCTCTGGGCTCCAGCAGCCCAGACTCACAGCCCCTGGGGACAACAGTCCAGGGAGGGGCCTCTAGTGGGGTATCATACTCTACATAGCAGCCTCTGGATTCCTAAAATGCCCCAAGCCTTCAAGGTATGAAGGGGACAGAAATGAGCCATGGGTGAGGCTCCTGAGTGCATGTTTGGTGTCCTCTGACCTTCCATCCTGCAACCTCTTGTTCACCTCTGTCACTGCACGGCTTCCCTTGCGTGTCTGCCTCTCTGCGTTTTTCCTTTTCTTATGCGGACACCAGACATTAAACGTAGGAGCCACTCCAATCCAGTAAGATCTCATCTTGATTCTTACTTCTAAAAAGACTCTATTTCCCAACAAGGACGTTCACAGATACCAGGGGTTAGAACGTCAGTGTACCTTTTTGGTGGACACAATTCAACCCACAACACTGAGGATGACTCAGTTCCACGGGGGCCACCACCCTTCAAGCGGACACCGCAGGGAACTCAGCACTGGTGTCTTGATGAGGACGCTGCCAACATGAAATACTAATGCCATTTTCCGAAGGCTGCAAGAACAATGATCACCCTGGGGCCACCTGGCCTAAAGAAAAAGGACACACGCAAGAAGGAAAAGCTCCCTCTGCCGGTAGTACTTTGCGGTGCAGTTGCTGGAGTTCTGCTGCAAGATGTCAAACAGCAGCCAAGCCAGCGCCTGTCTCCAACCCAAATGGGCTGGAGGGCCAGGGCACTTTCCTTGTCTGGAATAAGAGGCAGTGCCGAGTGGTTTTCCCTCTCAGTCACTGTCTTTTTAGTTTTCTTTTTTTGCCCTGTAGCCCCTCCTCCACTAACCCAGGACAGTGAGCTGAGGCCTCAGAGAAAAGCTGGCCGGAAGAGGAAGCCAGAAGAAGTAATCAGACTCTGGATCTGAGATCTGTGGGCTGAATTTCTGGGAACTTTGAGATGCTGATTTTCATTTGTAAGAGCCAGATAGGTGAGAGATAAAGGATTGTTGTTGTTGTATTCCAAGTAATATCAAGAGCCAGCCTGGAAGGACCCAGAGGAAAGAGTTCAACCCACAATATGCGGTGAGGACCAGAGTGTGTCCTGGGCCGAGCAAGTGATGAGGAGAGATGAGATGGGGCCCTCTGCCCTGCCTTGAGATCTAACCCAATTGGTTTAAGGGCCCAAGAGCAGAGCAAATGTCTCTCAATACCCAGAAGCTGTCTTATGGTGGCATGTTCCTTAGGGTCTTCCAGAGAAACGGAGCCATTAGGCACTACCTGCGTACGTGTAGATGGCAGGTGGATGGACAGCAGGATGATGGATTGATCATAAGGCATTGGCTCATACGATGATGGAGACTGAGAAGTCCCACGATCTGCAGTATGCAGGTTGGAGACCCAGGAAAGCCAGTGTTGCTATTCAAAAGGCCTGAGACCCAATGGTGTGAGTTCCATCTGAGTCTGAAGGCCTGAGAAGTAGTTCAAATAATCAGAGAGAGAGGCCTCCCTTCCTCTACCTTTTTATTCTATTAGGACTCACACTCATGGAGGAGGGCATCTGCCCTGCTCAGTCCATAAATTCAGATGCGGACCTCTCCCACACAATCACAGACACATAGAAAAACAGCATTCAATGAGGTATCTGGGCATCCTTTGCCCAATCAAGTTGTCACATAAAATTAACCATCACAGGTGGCTCTTGTACAGCAGAGATGGGAGCAGAGCTGCTGTAGGCAGATGGGGTGCTAGGATGACCCATCCCCAAGTCTCCTTCCCTCCTGTAAGATGCAGACACCCGTGAGTCCTCAAATATGGAGTGGGCACCAGAGGGAGCTGAGAGTGGAGAGCTGGTGTGGCTGGCAAGGAGGTGACTGTGCTAGCAGCCCAGGAGACCATGGTGGCAACCCATGCTGGGGACTAGATGAGAACATGGCTGAGTCTACAAAAGCTCAACTAGGAGCTGGGCAGGGGCAGAGCCGGGAGTGGGACTGCCCAGCTCCACTGGACCAACGACAGCATGTTGCTCGCTGTGGCCAGAGGTCAGCTCCCAGCCCGGATGTTCTGCTTCTTTCCCGTGGTCTCTAGAACATAGATCATCCCCTGGGTAAAAGAAAGGAGCTGAGGGACTGGGAATTCTCAACTAATTGAGTATTCCCCCAAAGACGCTGAGCTGTAAACCAGGACCAACAGAATTGCCTAGAATTGGCAAGATTAAGTTCTCTGCCATTAGCAGAAATGAGGGTTTATGAGCTAAATTAAGCTCAATTATAAAACAATAAAGAAAGTTACATTTCTGCACACCGGAGTTTTATGGTTGTGAAATTTGTACGTACCATAGGAAAACTGTAATCGCAGTTTAAGGCAAGGTGTGATACATGCCACATTGACTGTGGAAGCCAAGTGTTTTATGATTTTGAAGACAGGACAGAGTGTGCCCACTGGAGTTTGAAAGCCTGTCTCTATCTGTAACTCAGCCTTTCCATCTTACAGATTACCTGACACCTCTCCTCAAGCCCCACTTCCCATAACTGTATTAGTTATGATCCTTTCTGCTTCAAGTGACAAAACCCTAACTCACATCAGCCTAAGAAAAGCCGAAGGAATTTATTCATTCACAAAGCTAAAGAATCCAAAGGGAGCTACTGCTTCAGGTTCAGCTTGATCCAGGGGTCAAAGGACTTCACTGGGATGGAGCTCTCCTCTGAATTCATCAACTGAGCTTCCCTGGTGCTCAGTTCTTGCAAAGTATCAGCCACAGTTCCAGCTCCATAGACCTTCACGTTCATGCCAGCAGAAAAGGAAGTGCAGTTCCCTGATAGTTCCAATAAAAGCACGGAATGCAAATCTTCTTAGCTGTGATGGGCAGGATTTGTATCATGTGCCCATCAGGAAGCCAGGCTGTCTGGTCACCAGGGTGGATTATGCTGAGTGGCTGGCACATGGAGTCAGCTTTACCTGCTGCAGCCCTGAGAACTGAGGAGCAAAGAGAGGATGCTGGGGGAAAACAGTGCATGCCCAAGTGTTCTGTCTCTGATTATGGCACACAGTTCATTTGCTTTTCCTTCCAAGGCAGATAGGCTCTTCCTGAGCCTGGATAGGTTCCGTTTGTTTTCCCATCACAGAGTTAAGAAAAACTCTGGTGAGCTCCTCAGATTAGTTACTGTCATCAGCTATGAGTAATTTAAACTATTGCAAGAGAAAAGGACATGCGATCAAGCCACTGGGGGGTCTTGCAGACCCTCAGCAAGAGGTCCGTGTGAAGTCTTGGGAAGAGATGGGACTCACAAGAACCCGGGAAGTGCCCTCTCTGTTCTCTGTCTCCTTCTGCAGGTCTGTGTCAGTCTTTTCTCTCGGTTTGCTCACAGCTTCCTCTGTTTCTCTGGCCCACATGTGGCCACCCATGGCTCTGGTGGGTGGTGAACATTTGGTAGCCTGGAGCTGTCTCTTGCTTTTACTTTCCCTGTTTTTCTAGATAAATCCTCAGCTCTACCCCTGGCTTCAGGCAAGCCACAGTCAGAACACGACATTCCCCAGCTACAAACATTCAGCACCCAATTTAAGCAGTGCTGAAGAGATGCAATGAGACTCTTGGGGGCGCTTCAGGGACTAGAGCATGCACTTGAACTTGGAAGTTGTAAACTGAAGCTTCTGCAACTTTCTTGACACATAATTTGAGACTGTACCAACTCAGAGGAAACAATATGGAGTCAAGAAATGGAGACAGGATCTGGGTCCTGAAGTTTGGGTCTTTGGATCAAGCTAAACCTTTATTGAGTCTTACCTGTAGACATTTCAGTCACAAAGTCAACACATCCCTTTGTGTGGAAGCCAGTTTGACTGGGTGTTCAGCTGTGTTTGATCCCAGGGTGTTTGAGGCTTGCAAGCCTTCCCTGCACCTGGGGCAAGAAGAATAATTCTGCCTGTATTCTCAGTGTGTTGATGCACCTTTCTGCATCTGGGACTGAGAATATAATACTATGATATGATATGATTGATATGATATGATATAATAACATACTGGACTAATAATGTAATAACATTTCTCTTTGACACCACCTCCTCTACCAAAGAATAAGGTAGTCACTCTTTGAAGAGTTGCCAGGCTTCACTCCGTGTCATCAGCACATTCTCCTCTGGTGTCCCCGGCTGCAGGGGTGTCCTCCCCAGTGAGGAAGCTTCACAGTTAGCACCTGACAGAATCCCTATTATATGCAACTGCATACTGATGGGAGAGTGACTTGCATCAGTTTCCTGGACCACAGAGGACCTATAGACGAGCTTCCTCAAGGCCACCCTTCCTGGTACCTGTCTGGTGCACAGAACCCACCTTGCAACGGCCAACTTCCAAACACCCAGCCACAGACAAACATTTACTTTCCTCAGCAGAAGTCTCTGTAGGTTAATTGGATTTGTTTCTTATCCTGTGTAAGGAACTGAATGTCTGTGCCCTACATAAATTCATATATTGAAGCTTGAACCCCTAATGTGATGGTGTTTGGAGGGGGCCCTCTCAGAGGGAATGAGGTTTAGATGGGGCCATGAGGTAAAGACCCATTATGGCTTTAGCATCCCAAGGGGGAGAGACCAGAGATCTCTCTGCACCGTGTGATTACCCAGTGGGAAGGCCACCATCTGCAAGCCAGGAAGAGATCCTGCTGGAACTTTGATGTTGGACTTTCAGTTTCCAGAACTGTAAGAAATAAATGTGTTTTGTGTCTATAGTATGTTATTTGTCTGCTTACCTTGTCTTTGTCTTTTGTTATGGCAGACTGAACAGACCAAGACATCTTAGCCTAAAAATTTGGATGAAGCGTCAGCCAGAGAATGAGGAGAAAGAAGCCTTTTTCTTAATGTGAATATTTTCTGGGTTCGATGTGGATATAAATCTATTCTTATATACTCAGGAAAGTTTTTCTCAGACACAGCTTGCATTGAAAGGTTATTTACACCATCAGAATGTATTCAGATTTGCAAATTAGTGAGGATTGCAGCCGTTCTAATGTAAACAGGGAACAGGTGCAGGATGCTCTGAGCAATAACTAGAGGCAAGTGGCATGCAGTATTGAGTGACAAATGGGAGAGGAATGAAGTGAAGCAGAGGAAAGCTGTTTATTGAGTACTGTCTGTACCCAGTTACTATGGGTATCAGCCAGAGTTCAAAGGAGCAGAACCTTCAAGACATATAGACATACATATATATATATATATATATATATATATATATATATGTGTACATGTGTGAATATGTACATTATATGTTGCACATTATTTATCACATGCTGTCTCATATCTTATATATTATGCATTTTACATTATGCATTATATTATTACATTTTCTGTAATTAAATATCTATTAGGTATTATATATTTTTCAGAGTATAAATAGCAATTTGCCTTATATCATTGTGAGAGCTGGTTAAGTGGCAGCTGCAAAGCCGTTACCCTGGAGTCTGATGCTGGAACAGGAGGCCGTGTGGCTTCTGCTCATCTCCACTCCCCAGTGTCGTACAAACTGGAAGGAGGGCACAGGCAAGCTGCCACCCACAGGACAACCAGGATCCCGTCATGCGCCAGTTCTCATTGCTTCTAACCTTAATGACACTAGTGTTCTGGAGAAGCCTAGCCCTTTGTCATAGAGCTAAACTAGCCCAGCAGAGCAGAGGCAGTCCAGGTCACTGACTCATGCCAACGTGCCAACAGATGGGCGAGGACACGTGTGAGCTCCCCAATGCCTGCTGCTTCCTGACCTCCAGCTCACCACAGGACTCTCCCCTTGAGGCCCACCCCGACCAAAACATCATAAAGAAGGGAATTTGAGAGACGCAGTTCTGCCTAGCCAACACAACTCATTGCAGATGACCTCACCATGGCTGCAGAACAAATTCCCCTAAAACTCTGTGGTGTGAGGCAACATTTGCCCTGTTCAGGAACTAGGTGAGGCAATGTGGCCACCGTTCATCTCTGCTCCCTGATGTCTGGAACCTTGAAGGCTGGGGGCTGGAGTGATCACCCTATCACATACCTGGGGGTAATGCTGGTGGAGGCTGCGGGTCCAGCTCCTCTCCTCATCTGTCCTGAAAGGACAAGCATCTGCAGGGACCCCAGCCTGGAAGGTCACAGAGTATCATCTCTGCCACTTCCTCTGGGTTGGAGCAGTCACAAGCCCCACATATGTTCACAGGGAGGAAACACAGACCCCACTTCTCAGTAGGAAGAGGGACATTCACACTGAAATAAGAGCATGTGAGGTGTGGAATGTGTGTACCATGTTGTACCCATCACTGGAAATCACAACCTGCCACCTTGACAATTATGAGTAAGTGTTTGCAATCATCCTAGCGTCATTCTAATTTGGAAATCAATTTTATTCTAACAATGCAGAATTTAAAAACTCAACCAGCTCTTACTGGTTACTATGCTCCAGAAAGCTCTAGCTCTGGAGAAATCTCAGGCCACCAGGGGCCATGAGGAAGCAAACTTTAATAAAGATTATATAATATTACAGGTACATTAAAACACTTTTCATTGTAAGTGTCAAATACCCAACTCACAGCGGCTTAAAGCACAAAAGGGAAATTATTGGCTCACTTAAGTGGAAAGTCCAAGAATATTTCTGACTTCAGGATGGGTTTGATCCAGGGACTAAGAATTCTGACGATCTCTGTACCTCCTGCCCCAGCTTGGCTCCATAATTTTCAGTAAAGGTCCCATCCCAAAAATTATGAACTAGCCTTAGAACTTCTATTACAGTTCTTTATAAAAGGACCATTTTTTTCTGATCATCCCAGCAAAATTCCTGAGGATACTCTGACATTCTAGCTGGAATCACTCTTCTCAGCACAGAACCAGTTGCAGTGACCAGAGAAATGAAGAAATTTTATTGGCTGCCCCTGGATGAGCTGGAATACATCATGGTCAACTCCAACCATATCATGTGGACAGAGGAGGACTAGATAGTGTTTCAGAGATGTCTCCAAAATGGGGACATAGGAAATAGGCCAAAGTGTTTGTGTCACCACCCAAAGGAGAAAGATGTAATCATGACTGATGCTGCAGTGATCAACAGCTAATCACTTGTGTGTGTGGATATCCTCAGAATTCACTTTTAAATAGTCAATCCATTTTATTTCACCGGAACTCAAAAAAAGAAAGCTCTTTGATCAAATATATGGAAGACTAATTCCACAGAAGAAATTTTACAGTAACATTAGTTGTAACCCAGCCACTCAGAAAACATTACAGCCCACATCTGCATATATATAAGCTCAGGAAGCTGGCCTGGGTGTTCATTTCCTGGAGGGGCCACAACCATACACCACTGGCTTACGCAACAGAAACTTACTGTCTTCCAGTTCTGGAGGCCAGAAGTTTAAGATCAAAGTGTTGGCAGACTTGGTCCATTCTGAGAGCTGTAGGGAGAATCTGTCCCAGGCCTCTTCCCTGGCTTCTGGCGATTTAGGGTGATCCTTGGTAGCCGTCAGCTTGTAAAAACCCATCCTCATCTCTGCCTTCCTCTCTACACAGCATTCTCCATATGTGTGTCTCTGCCTAAATTTCCCTTTTCCTGCTGCGTGTGGTGGCTCACACTATAATCTTAGCACTTTGGGAGACCAAGAGGGAGGATTGCTTAAGGCCAGGATTTTGAGACCAGCCTGGGCAATATAACAAGACCAAAACCATACAAAAAATGTTTAAGTACACCTGCGGTGCATCTTACAAGGGTATATGTGAAAGTTAGTAAATGTAGAATGTAAATGTCTTAACACAATAACTAAGAAAATGCCAGGAAGGCTATGTTAACCAGTGTGATGAACGTGTCAAACATTCAATTAAAAAAAAAGAAAGAAAGAAAGAAGAAAGAAAGAAAGAAAGAAAGAAAGAAAGAAAGAAAGAAAGAAAGAAAGAAAGAAAGAAAGAAAGAAAGAAAAGAGAAAAAAAAAAAATGTAGCCAGGCACAGTGGTGAGCATCAGTAGTCCCGGCCACTCAGGAGGCTGAGGTGGAAGTATCCCTTGAGCCCAGGAGTGTGAGGCTGCCATGAGCTGTTATCATGCCACTGAACTCCAGTGACAGAGCAGGACTCTGTGTCTTAAGTAAATAAACAAATAAGTATCCCCTTTTAATAAAGAAACCAGTCATATTGGATCAAGGCTCACCTTAATGATCTATTTTAACTTTTTACCTCTGTAAAAAGCCTGTCTGCAACTAAGGGCACAGTCTAAGTTTCGGAGGCTTCGGGCTTCAACATACCACAATTTTATCTGTAATAGCCTGATTTCAGATTAGAGAGGTTTCATATCAGATATTTTAAGTGCACTTAAAATACAGTTGGTATGGCTCGGCACCTGTAGCTTTGCGGCCAGAGAGCCAGCCATGTACACTGGAGCTGGCGGGTTCGAACCCGGCCCCAGCCCGCCAAATAACAATGACAACTACAACCAGAAAATAGCCAGGCGTTGTGGTGGGCACATGTTGTCCCAGCTACTCGGGAGGCTGAGGCAAGAGAATCGCTTAAGCCCAAGAGTTTGAGGTTGCGGTGAGCTGTAACGCCACAGAACTCTACCGAGGGCAACATAGTGAGACTCTGTCTCAAAAAAATAAAATAAAGTAAAATAGAGTTGGTACTCCCCAAAACTAGCAAGTTGTACATATATAGAAGCTTCTTAGCAAAGACCTTTATGTTCTCCTGGAACATTTCCTACCACCATTAATGGTACTGGCTATTTTTAAAAGCAAAAACTAATACTTCCTCTAAGGTTAGCACAGTATTATTAAGTACTTCTTGGTTATTTAGATACTCTCTCATAAGATATTATATTAACATTTTCCTCTATCTGCAAATACTAGGAATGACCAAACAGTTCCAAACCAGGAAATAAAAAAAGCAAACATTTCCTGTATCAGAGACAAGCTGATGTCAACCATTATTGTCAAAGTAATCAAAAATGTCTTGCTACTCACAGTAAAATTTTCAATTAATCAATTATAAGTGAATACTTGGAGGATAATACATGTGTTACAAAACTATATTCAACAGGAAAAGTCCTAAGACGCTAGCTGACATGGAAGAAAAAAATATGAAGCAAAGTTTACACATTATTTTCTCAAGATAGTTAAAGTTAACATTTTTCTGTGGTCAGCAAAAATAGTGATTTCTTTCACAAATGGAAGAAGGAAGCCATAGTCTGTTACCAGCTCACCAATGTAATTAAATCCGTGGCTGGCACATGTTCTTGAAAGTGGAGATTGAAATCCCATCTATTAACTGGTAAATTTTAAAACTGTGTATGGCTTCTTGTTTATTAAACTGTTAAATCCCTTGGTTAGAACTTGCAGCTTGAGTTATTGATTAGCTCTAAGTTTAACTGGACTTTTTGGGGAAAATCCAATGTTCTAATCCAGAAAGGCTAAAACTATTTATAACTTTCAGTCTTAATTTTCCCAGTCGTACCATCGGCATGTCCAGGTTTCCCATATTAAGAGAATGAAGTCCAATTTCCAATCAAAGTATCAAATGCTTTCTAAGCAAGTAGGAAAACTGACCACAACATGTATTGGTAACCCAGGATATGAAATACTAGATTGTTAAAAACTTAAATTCAAAATGTTTTTCTCTGTTGCCCTTTTTTTGGTCAAATAGACAAAGATAAGCCACATTCAATTTTATTGTTAGTTTGCTTACCAGTATTGTGTTTATGCACGAAATGGCTCTCTTATTTTAGGGAGGTTCAGGTTGTCGTACCAAGGGTGAAATGTCAACATATCAGCAACTTACTTCCAAAGGATTCAGCAAAAAATACGCTTATAATATATATGTATATATAAATTATACATATATATTGTGTCATATTAGCAATTGTTGAACTTAGAATTTGTTTATTGTACAATTCTTCTTATTTTTCTATATATTCAAAAAATTTTATAATAAAAAATTGAGGGGGAAGGAATGGCAAAGACATGGAAGATTTTCTCCTGCTGGAAACACTCTGTGCCAAACAGATCCAAGGTTGACTTCATCATTACCCTATCTGCCACCCCAAGGGACATCATAAGGCTCACAGGCCTTTCAAGTGTTACCAGGGAGCAAAAACATTTCCCTTGACATTTACAATTATTGTCGACTTAATGGAGTGTCTTGAGGATGAAATGAGCTCTTTTGAGTAAAATGCTTGGGATGGCACGTGGCATAATGTAGGTCCTCTAAACAACTTGGTTCTTGTGACTTTATCATCTAAAATTACAACACACACTGGGTGGTGCTGGCAATTAACTAACTACACTACTAACACATGTAGTTAGTTCTACTAGGAAATTATAGGCATCCTTGAGAAGAAAAGATCCCTTCTGGCTGTGGTGGATGGGGGAGGCGAGACATGGCAGGTGGGATTGGAGTTTCCATTTATAGAGAGGTGAGAATCCAGATGTGGAAAGGAGGGCTTAGCTGTTTCACACCTTTGAGGAAAGGAATGTGCAAAACCATGGAGAAGTGAGTCCTCAAGATTCAGCAGGAGACAGAGAGTCAAGAGCTCATGTTCTGAAAGCAGAGGACTCCCCTTCCCATCAAGCATTGAATGAAGAAGATACTTGTATCAGGATACACAGATAATGTATCAGTACACTGATACATCATACACTGATGATGGCTGAGACGAGATAATATTTGCCAAACTTCAGTCTCTTGCCCCTTACTCCCACACCACAGAACCCATGTTTACACACATGCACACAGTTGCACACACCCTCGTACCCAAAGTCATTCTTCATCAGTAATTCAGGAATGAAAGGAAACCTGCTAAATTGTGAATCTTTAATTAGACCCATCCTGATCCCAACCAAAGCTGCAAGAGCACTGTGGTAAACACTTGTTACGGTTAAACCAAGCAAGCATACTTGGAGCCAGAAAAACTACTTTCTAAATGTTTATTGACTTGTGCTATTAAATAATGTCTGCCCTTCTTTACATATGAAACTTCACATTTTCTCTACGAAACTTTAAGGAGTTGAAAGTTTCTGTGTGACCCAATGTCATTGGCAGGCTAAGACACTAGTGAACGAAAATAGGAATATATTTTACAACTAAAAACATAGTATGTTACAATATAGAAAGGAATTCTCCTTATAATTCCTCCTTTGAGCTTCCAAAATTCCTAGGGGGACAGTTGAGAGGTGAGCACAGGTTGTCTGATTCTCCTCTGTGAGGAATTTGAAAGAGAAAGTTAGCATGTGAATCCCTGGGGCCTGACTCTCCAAATTCCCAATTGGAACATCTGGAGGGCGATTATGTTCCAGCCAGGAGATGGATTCCATCTGTGAACTCTATTGGCTTAATAACCTAGCTTGAAATGGTTAACATTTCTGAAACTCACTATTTTCATTCCTGTTTACTGCCCAGATTATTCTGTGGATCAAAGGATCAAGTGAGGTGTATGAAAGCATCTTCTGAATTGTAATGTACTGTATGATTATTATCACTTGCTATAGAAGAATGTTTGTGTCTCACCAAAATCCATGCGTTGCAACTCTAATCATCAATGGGTAGTGTTTAGAAGTCAGCCCTTTGGGAAGTAATTAGTGTTAGATTAGGCACTGAAGGTGGGGCTCTTGATAGGATCAATGACTTTTAAGAAGATACGGGATAGCGTGTGCGTGCACACGTGTGTTCTCTCTCTTCCCTATCTCTCTCCAAGCACCAAGGAAAAGCAGAGAGGACATAACCAGGATGAGGGTCCTCAACAGAACCAGCCAGTGGCACCCTGACCTTAGACTCCCAGCCCCATGAGGTGTGACAAGCAGGTGTCTGTTATTTAAGCCCCCTATGCTATTGTGGGATGTCAGTGTGAACTGACCGAGAGACATCAGTATTGCTCTAAATGACCAATTCTCTGGAGAACCAGCAGAGGAAAAACTTAATAAAGAGCAATGAAGGGTTTCACTCCTCATTAATTAATGTCTCTCCTTGCTGAGAGCTAAGTAGCACTCTGCCCACTTTTTCACATATTATAACCTTCAGAATGAGTCTGCACAGCATGTGTTATTATTCCCATTTTATAGGCAAAAAAGTAATAACCACCCTGCCCAGGACCAGACCTCTAGGAGGTGGAGAATCAGCTCCCACACTGCCTGTTCTCCCTGCTGGGCTGCCATTTCAGTCCACCAGGATTTATGTAGATAAGATGAATTTTACTGAAAGCCTATCTCATGGAGCTGCATCTCCAACCACCGCGGATGCATGACAAGAAAGGCACATTATTGCGTGCCATGTACATGAGAGCCACGGGCTGCTCAAGGGCCTGGACACGGCTCACCCTGCGTGCCATGTACGGGAGAGCCACGGGCTGCTCAAGAGCCTGGACACGGCTCACCCTGCATGCCACGTACAGGAGAGCCACGGGCTGCTCAAGGGCCTGGACACAGCTCACCCTGCCGCATACACACCGGCTTACCCACCCCCATCACATGTGGCCCTGCTCTAAAGCTTGTCTTTGCTGGAAGGACCTCCCCTGCTGCCCTCTCTCCTCCACCCCTGCTCCTCAGCCACTTCACACTCTTCTCCTGGGCTCCCAGCGCACCAGACATTCTCCCAATTCATTGTGCAACAGATGGAGAGAAAGTTTAGTTTTAGGAGGTGTTAGGAGAGTTCCCTTGAAAAGAAAAGCTGACTTAGTCACAAAAGAACTCTGCTAAGCCAAGGGGCTGAATAACAAATAAGAGAAAAGGGAGTTCTTGGCAAGAAAGAGCTAGAAATAACCAGCCTCCCTGTTTCTAACTTCAGGAGAAGCATTTCAGTGGGGGAGGGAGAGGACGGGCGTGTGGTGGTCCCAGATACTTTCCCCAACCACAGAGCTTTATAGCCCATGCCAGGGCTGCCTTGTGCAAATGGCCCAGTGAATATTTATACACAGTTAGGATTGTTTTATTACCCGTGTCCTTCCTGATTCATTGGGAGGAAAGTTCTACATTCTGATAAATGTTCTGTGCTCATCTGCAAGCTAGATTACCACCAAGGCCAGCACCACCTTTAAATCCAGATGACTTGAAATCACAAAATGTGGCAGAACTTGGAAGTTGACCATCGTAAGTATGGCTGACTCAAATCTGCTAGCAAAGTTCATTATCTTAAAGGGCATTTTCTTGGATACATAGTTTTTATTTTTAGATAAGATCCATTTGTAATTATCTTGTGAGCTATATGCGTATTATAGTTTCCAAAGTGTTTGAAAATCAGATTTTGAATCTGAAATATACCCCTCATATTTAAATATACATTGGCATCTATGCCCACACCACCCTGAACACGCCTGATCTTGGGACCTGAGCAGGGTCGGGTCTGGTCAGTGTTAGATGGGACACATAAATTGACATTACCTTTGACAAAAATGCTTAAATGAAACATCCACTGAATTCTAGTCTGAATTATTGCAAATTTTAAACTGACGAAGTATAAATAAATGAAGCGTGTTTACTATCAGAGATCTTCATTCCTAGAAAATGTGATGTACATTATTAACATAAAGTATATCAGTGGAAAATTATGCTCTTTATATATTTTTATTTCTGCCAGTGAAAGCCTGTTTGGTTCCAAAACCTTAGTCATGTTAACCACAAAAACTATCTACTTATGTTCATCAAAAAACCCTGTACTGCAATGTTTGGGTCAAGATGATTAATAATAACAAAACTGAAGACCACCCAAACTCTCATCAACTATACAATGAATATAGTTGTTCCAGAACGTGTGTACAGCCTATCAATATTCTAACATGTTATTTTATATATAATAATATTTTAATAAAATAAAGCCCACATGAGGGAATATTATGCAGCATTGAGAACAGAGATCGGGTAACTACCCTCTAGGACACGGAGGGGCCTCCCAGGCACATGGTCGAGCAAAAGAAGCCAGACACAAAAGATTTCACTTACAGAAGCTGCATACACAGGCAGCAGGACGACAGTCACCTTCAGGTTGGGTGGCGACAGGGGGAACATGAAGGAGTTTTCGGAGTGCTACTGATGTTTCTTTTTTTTTTTTTTTTTTTTTAATTGTTGGGGATTCATTGAGGGTACAATAAGCCAGGTTACACTGATTGCAATTGTTAGGTAAAGTCCCTCTTGCAATCATGTCTTGCCCCCAGAAGGTGTGGCACACACCAAGG
>CAUYPK010004751.1:0-15551 GCA_963574355.1 Loris lydekkerianus
GATAGAACTTCACAACAAATAACACATTGTGGTTTCTCAATTCCTGCTGTAATTATTGAGGTAAAACCATACTGTAAAAAATCCTCACTATATTTTCTTTTCTTAACGTTCTTCTCTACACGATCCATTGTCATGGGATGATTTGCTAATGAAAATAATATATAACAATAGCTTTAATAATACAAAAGATAATATTTGGCATAGCTCAGTCAATACAGTTCATTAAAGTTTCCTATGATTTACCATTCTGTTTTTTTTCTTACATACCTGTTGCTATCACAAGGGGGCAGTATTCACATCAACCATAGCTGAACATATCAGCATCCAGATTAAGTTCCCATGGTACAGATTTTTTTTTTTTTTTTTTTTTTTGCATTAGTTGATGATTTTACAACACATGATTTTACATTTACCCAATAATTATAATTTATGAAGTGTCGTTTTACCTCCAGTACTGCTGCTTTTAACAGAGTAGCTGCTTTCAACACAGCAGCTGCTTTCTACATAACAGTTGCTCTCTACACGTGTGACTGGTCCACATAAGTACATTATGGCGCCAACCCTTCACATACACCTGTATTTGTATGGAGTGTATGTGATGGGGTTGCTGTGATGTTGTCATCATGCCAGGTACTTGTATGTGGGTGTATTTGCATGTGGGTGGACCCGCCTGGAGACAGACAGAGGCACAGCATCTCGGTTCCTAAGACCATGGGAAGGGTTGGTTCTTTGATTTCACAGGGGTTGTTCCACCCCCAAAGGGGTCATGACCCACAGGTTGAGAACTGCTGCCTTAAGGAGTCCTCTGGCCTTGGCTTCCCAAAGTGCTGGGATTACAGGCTTGTGCCACCCACCATGTTCAGCCAGCCAAGATATTTATCTAGATTAATGCCATACTCAAAAACGATTTTGAAACTTTTATTTTTCTATGTTCTAGAAAAACTAATAAAGCATTGAGAGTATCAAAGTTTTGGTAAAACACTTTGAAACGTTCTGGGTTTGGAGCTTTAAACTTTCTTGGTATCTTTTTCTATTTCTCCTGAAAATGGTCAATTTAAGCTTTTTTTCTCTTCTGGAATAATTATAATAAATTGGATTTTCCAAGGAAGTATAGAAAAGATAATGTTTTCAACAGTAAGAGAACTAAACATCTACATGCAAAGAAAAGAACCTAGACACAGATCTTATACCTTTCACGAAAATTAATTCAAAATAGATCATATCCCCAAATGTAAAATACAAACCTTATTCCCTAGAAGGTAATTAAAGGAGAAAATCTAGGAGACCTTGGGTTTGGCAATGACTTTTTAGATAAAACAACTATTAAAACAGCTATTTATATAAAACAGCTATTTCCCCAAATGAGTTGAAAACTTGTGTCCACATATAAACTTATGTTTATAGCAGCTTTATTCATAAGTGCTAAAAATTGGAAGAAACCAAGACACTCTTCAATAGGTGAATGAACAAACAAACTGTGGTACGTCCAAAGCATGGACTATTATTCATCAATAAGGAAATCAGCTATCAAGTCATGAAAAGACACAAAAGAACCTTAAAGGCATATTACCACGTGGCAAAAGGTTATCTGAAAAGGCTACATATTGCATGATTCCAACAATATAACATATCGGAAGAGCCAAAACTATGGAGACAATAAAAAGATCAATCTTTGCCAAGGGTTTGTGGTGATAGTGGAGGAAGTGAAACTATTGGGTATTATACTGTAATGGACACATGGCTGGGCACTTGGGAAAAATCACAGACTCGTAAAACATAAATAGAGTGACCCAACGTAAACTATAGACTTTAGTTAATATTTTATAATTGATGAACAAATATTGGTAACAAATGCAACACACTAATGAAAACATCAATGGGAGAACTAAGGAGGGAGGGAGAGGGAGTATATGGGAACTCTTTGTACTTTCTGTTCAGCGTGTCTGTAAATCAAAACCTGCTTTAAAAATAAAACTTGTTAATTAAAAAAAAAAGAACAAAAAATCAAATTAAGTGAAAATTCATGATATGATTTCACATATTTTCCTTTAAAAAACCATGCAGTAGATGGCACCAGAGATCCTTTAAAGAATCACAAGATGCACTATACTATTCATAATGTTCAGTTTTGATATTTATACATGATTTTGAAATCCTATTTATTCATTAATGAATAACATAACTGACTCTGAGAAAGGTTTGTCAAAGACAAATTTAGTTGCCAAGTTTTATTAGTCCATAGTAGGTAAATAAATATGGAAATGTAAGAATACAGACCTGAAGAATTATAGAGCAAAAGTTATTCTACATTGTGGGTAAACTAAAAAGGTGCTCTACAAAGCTATTCTAAAGCCAAGTTCCAACTTACATTTTGACAACAATGTAGCCCATTCATTTGACACTTCCTGAATACTAGTAATTACCTCACTAGTAAATTGTTTTTTTCTACAGATTAAACACACTATCAAGGTATTTTAAAATTTATTTTCTCTCCAGGTAGGAAGAAAATAGAGTATTATGTCTTTCTAAAAAACAGAGGGTGAAAGTACATTAATTACCCACCTGTCAACTAATCACCCACCCACCAGCATTCTAACAGATGACTCAATATGAAGTTTTATTAGAAATAATAAATGATGTAATTAGGACTTATAAAACAATCTTTTCCCTCATCTTCTTAATTTATATCACTAAAAAGTAGTTTTACACAGGTCCCCATTTATTATGTACTTTCCCCATTAATGAAGTCTCAATATTATAAACTGCCACATGGTTAGTGACAGAAGAAGGGAATCAAAGTATTATCTAGACAGAAGAGTAAAATGTATTCGTTCTTCCCGATTTGGAGTTCAGTTTTTTAAAAAACAAATTATCGACAATGGCAGCACTGAAATAATATAAAGCAAGTCATATTAATGGTAAATGACCACTATAGACTTTTGTACCTTGGTAAAGAATTACTACTTAACATTTATTTCCATGAAAAAAAAAAAAAAAACTACTGAGTTCCAAATGAATTAGTTAATACATTTTTTGAACATAATTTAACTGCAGTTGAAGAAAAAGAAATTAAGCCTAGATACACAGTAACTGGAAACCTATTTTTGAAGTGAGTTCCCTGGTTTTGTATGGCTGGGTAATACAGAAACGTGGCCGCTGAAAGATCTCTGATTTGTCCAGAAATAAATGTATTAATCTTAATACATTAACCTGTGATAGACCATACACTTACATCTTAAGATATACACCTTGGAAAATATATAAGCATAATAATTTTCAATCTTTCATATATAATATAATCTCCTATTTTTAATTCAAAGACATGCCAATAAGAGATGAATAGCTTGGTCTGGCAAATTTTATTTAGAAACATATTGATTTGATCCAGATATAAAGAAATTTTTTTGGTTAATTTGCAGTCTTACTGCAAGTAAATTTATGATTTTTAAGACTTCCTGAAATGTTAAAAAATACCTTCTAGACTCTCATCCACCTTTCAGGACCACTAGAATTTTGGATCTACTGAATTTTAGACAACATCTAATCCACTCTTACAATTTTACAGAGAAGGAAACAAAGATCAAGTCAGAGAGAGTGGCAGAGCTTAGAACACTGGTTTCCTATTTCCCAGGGAAGTAGTCTTTTCTACCAAAACATGGGGCTTCGCTCACAAAAACACTAGCACAAGTTCTCTCTCCTTCTTCAAATCTATTTGGTTATTGAGCAAATAAAGATTTGAAGAAAAAGTTCAGGTAGCAAGGGATGTTGTAGAAGCTGATTCTACTTCCCGAGCTTCCCACAACAAAAAAATTTATTTGAAAACATATCTGAATTTATTAAACTACTGAGTTCAGATGATGAGAATTCAAATAGAGAGGGATACCTACATTTTGTAAGAAGGTAGGTGAGAAAAAATCTAACGCATCATTTTCCTTTTCGTGCTTATGTTTATAAATTGATCTCTCTCTTTCTGCCTTCCTATTTTCCTTAGTAGGGTTGGTATGATAACTTACTTAGAAAAGGTCACTTCAGTTTCTCCCAATTACAAATATCTCTTCATATATAATAAAACAGTAAGCTGACCACCCATTGGACTGTGCTTTCCTAAGTGGTCAACTTGGGAAGGTAGTAAATATACAAACAAAGCCTACTATACTCATGTATATATGTACTTCAATTTCTTGTACAGCTTTTATTAGAGAATATCACACAAAATGATAATCAAAACAGTAAAATCACTCATATTGTATCATTACTCAATACATTTACTATTTTCTCATGGTTTAATCTTTCTGGAAAAAAGTACATTTTGGTCAGTTTCTTATTCTTATCATAAATGTAAGTGGAGAAACCACTTGCAACACTGGCTATACCACTCAGCATACCTGGGCAATTTTCCCACAGCAAATGACTTCAACTGCATTATCAAATACCTGACATGCTCTTCTTTGAGTCTCTGCATTTTTGTGTCATCCTCATTTGCTTCTTCCACTTTTACGCTGCTCTGTAAATCAGCAGTGCTTAGAAAAATGCTTCTGGGTCAGGATCATTACAGGTTTCTACTTCATCATCTATCGCAACACCTTCAAAATCTATTCCTTCACTTTCTGTCATGGGAAATGTACTGTCTGATGGGACCAAAATATCATGTTCTTTGGGGGGTGACAAAACCAACTTTCTCAAGACATTTCTTATCATTTCTGGCTGAATTTTATTCCAACCAGAACTGAGCCTGAGGACAGCATCCAGAGTGTTAACTGATACAGCAGATGAAGTTGCTTCCACAGGTGGACCACAGCTTTGTTTAGTAATGCCCTACTGCATGCAGGGGCTGGGCTTGGTAGTACATTTTAACTGTTTTGATTGCCTTAGTCAAAGGCTTGGATTTCTGTGGTTGTGTTTGGAAGAAGAAATTTCAAGTGTCATGATTGTGAGATGATTCACTTGCAAGTGGCCAGGGCACTTGTCTAAATGTCAGTGGAACACTGTTTCCTCTTTATTTCTCAGTCAATACCCCTTACCCCCTCCTCACACAGGGCACCAGTTATCACATATCTGTCCGATCACCAAGTGAAAGGGATGTTTTTGGGCTTCAGGTTCTTAAGTGTAAGAGGTTTTGGGGATTTACCAATCATCAAGTGCTTAGTTTCTTTACAGTTGAGCTAACACAATGCACAGCTGTGAAACGTTCTTTGGAAAAGTTTTCCACTCTTATATTTGTCACTTTTTAAAACAAGGCTCCTGTCAGGCATAGCCCTGAAAGAGTCTGCACTGGTCAGCGTTAAAGTTGTTGTCATCTTTGAAGCCTCTGGAGAAGTCTGGCAACTTTCTGATCAACTCCTCCACAACTTCTACTAGAACTTCATTGGATTCAATACACAGGACTTTCTGGGAGATGTCATGTTGCACCTTAAATTTCTCAAACCAACCACTTGATGCTTAGAAATCTGCCACCCTAAATTCCTGTGCAATTTTTTTAGCAACTTCTTGGACTGTCAGCCCAAAGATTTGGGCGTTAACTACCTTCATTTGTTTGAACCAGCTTTATGTGGCTTCATTGACTTCATTGACAGAGTCTTCCTCTTTTTCTGCTGCAGGTCTCTGCTTTCCATCTTTCTTGAAGTACTCATATTTATATCTTTGAATATTGTTAACGATGGTCTGTCTTGCTAACACCAAAATGTTCTGATGTCTTTTTTTGGCTGCTGCCTTCCAGAAAATGTAGAAGATCATCTTTTTCCCTTCAATGTCAGCTCTTTGAGTTCTTTCCTTTGGGTCATCATGTCTTGATTAACTGTAAAATCTTTCAGTACCTGTATTTAGAATTTTAATATACTCTTCAAATGAGGTATGTATTTATGTGCAGCAGGACTAAAAGAAGGCTTTAACCTTATAATTTTATATTTCTATTCCTCTATTGCATTACCTGGATATTACAAATTAATACTCTTTCTATATAGATTCAATAATTGTCTTGTGAATATAATTTCATTTTGTGATATCTAAAGCTTAATTTTACATGCAAAACATTTAAAATACACAATACTTATAACCTAATAAAAAAATCAAAGTTGCCAAGCCTCTCTCAAAAATTCAGATATCTCTTTCTTATTTTCTTAGTCTTAGCTTAGTTTCTTTTATGTGTCTATATTTAGTTTCTTTACCTACTACATGGAGATATTAAAACAAATATATCGTCAACCTCACAAGGTTAATCTACACAACTAATTAGGCAGGAGGTGTAAAGGCACTTCAACAAGGTTAAAGCACTATTCAATAAAATTTATAAACAATAAATTCAATAAACACAAAACATTACTAATTATCTGACAAAGGACTTACATCTAGATTATATGAAATATACCTACAAACCAACAACACACAGCAAACAACTAGATTAGAAGTGGGCAAACGACTTGAACAGATTCTTTAGAAAGGAAGATATGCAATTTGTCTCTAAGAACTTGAAAAAGTACTCAACATTAGTCATTAGGGATGTGCCATTTCAAGTAAAATGAGACACCCACTAGAATAGCTAGTAATAGACTGATAACACTAATCACAAAGGGATGTGGAGCAACTGGAACTCTCAAGCATTGCTAATGAGATTGAAATAAAACATTCTGAAGAATAGCTCGGCAGTTTCTAATACATTTTAAACATACATTAACCCTGCAAGCCAGCAGCAATTCTACTACTAGGTATTTTCCCAAGAGAGATGAAATAGATGTCCAAAAAGACTCATGTAAGAATATTCACAGCAGTCTCATTAATAATCCCTAGCAATAACTCTTTTCAGAAAAAGTAGAGAAAAAGAAAAAGGAATCAAAAATAATTCTAGTAATTTAATTTGGAAAAGTAGGAAGGTGTCAATGGCACTAATTATTGGGTAAAAGAAAAAGAATAGGTTTACTGAAGAAAAAAGTTTAAGTTTCAGATTCACTGAACTTAAAAAATTCTTCCCATAATATATGTGGAAGTGTTTAGAAAATATCATGAAACTTGGAAAGAAGCTATGGTTCATCAGAGGTTAAGTGCTGAAGCCAGAGCAATGAAATCTGGAAAAAAAAAGAATAGGTACATATTGCATGTACATAAATATATGCATATATGTATTTGTAAAATCTAAGAACATAGACATTAAGGCATGACATTCTTGAGATAGCATGAAGACAAAATAGTAAAGGAGGCAAACAGAATTCTTAACTACAAGGACTCCTTTGGCAGTACGGGAAAGCCTATGGTATTCTCAGAATTGTTTTTAACTGAATGAATATATAGGAAACCAATTATACTGAAATATAATGAGGTATGTATGTACGTCAATTTTTAAAGAAAAATCAAGATACAGTATATCTGCTTCTTTTTAATGAATTACAACATAAGGTCTAGTAATAAGTCTGGTATCTACCATAATTCCACAGTATTAAGAATGTAAACAAGCTATGACCTAAAAGTATCCATGATGTGTGGTACCCTGGTAGATCACAGAATACGTTCGTAAGATACAGTAAGGAGAATATGGGTCTTTTATAGTAAGAACAGTGGAGATACAATAGGGTGAGTAATTCATGTGGTCTTGATTTACTTGAACAAGTACTACTAATATCACCGCTGAGTTTGTTGGTTTGAAGGCTGGTAAGAATTAAGACTTACATATTGCTTATGTTGCTTTCACTTTGGTTTACTATTTCACTACTAAACCTGTACTACAAAAAATATAAAATCAAAGATAAAGTATGTAAATATAAGCTTTCTGAAGTATCTTTTTATTCTACAGTTTTAATGGTCTCAAGAGTCCACACAGAATGAGAAATATGTTATGTCAGAGGAATATAAACAACACAAATCATAGATCTTTGCCTTTTGTAATACTTTAGAATTTGGGGGGTAGAAGGGAAAAGGGGAGAGAATCACATTATCATAAGAAGAATACACACCACTTTCAGTAACAGAAACTCAAGCTGCTGCCCTGTTATATACTTCTTCCACATTCATTTCTTACAGCTTAAGGATTCAGTGAAAGCCATGTCTCATCACAACTTAACGTAACTACTCATATACTCTACTTTTAAAAAGAGTATGGACACAGTGGTATCTTCTTTTAGCCCTAAATGGTTTTCCTTTCTTTACTCTCCCTACTGTCCACATTTTTTTGCCTCTTTAAAGTCATGACCTGACCACTGTATTTGTGAAATCTTCTAGTCTTGTAAAAGCAAAAGTCCAACTCCCCTGTAATGACAGTCTTCCCTATTACAGCTCTCAGCAGTTAAATAGTCTTTGTAAGCAAGTTCAGTGATTCCAGACTTTGAAAGTTTCTAAGAGTAAAACATATCTTCAGAGAACAGTTCTTTGAACTTTGATAAAGCATTTGCCCCATTAGTTAACAAAACTGAGAAGGTATCTTAAATATATTATGTATAAAATGCACAGTCATATTACGCATAAGAGCCAAACATCTCAAATTACAGCATATACTTGGAAGAAGGTTTATCAAAGATTCAATTTTTTTTGAAGCCATTTATCTATTTTTTTTAAACTTCAGATAATAGAATATGAATGTCTACTTAACTGGGCCATACAAACTGCAATACAGCACACTAATCTGAATGAAAATCAGGGAGTGAGGACTTGTTATTCCTCAGTGAGGAACTGCGTTCTCACTCTTCTTCCTCCAGATAGTACGACCTCCTTTCTATGACAAGGGTCACCTGATGTGCAAAGTGAACAAAGGTACTACTGTCAGTGTGTATATGTGCATTAAACATTAGTAAAGGTTAATTTTTAAAATATTTTTAAGTTTGAAGTAATTTCAAACTACAATAAAGTTTCAAAAATATCAGTATGGAAAGTTCTCATATATCCTTCTCCTACTTTTGTCCTAATGTTAAAATCCTATATAACTATGGTAAAATTACAAAAACCAGTATACTATTAACTAAACTACAAAACTTATTTGAAATTCGTAATTTCCACTATGTCCTTCTTCTGTTCCAGAAGCCAATACAGAATCTCACACGCATTTAGTTGTCACACTTCTTAATCCCAGTGAAATGAAATCTGTGTAAGTTCTCAGTCTTTATCTTTTATGACATTGACATTTTTGATGAGTGATGGTCAGTTATTTGGTAAAATGTCACTCGATTTATCTGTTTTCTCATAATTAGTTTGAGGTAACGACTTTTGGGCACAAACATACTAAGTGATATGTCTTTCTCAGTGCATCTTGACCACTTGGTGAACTTGGTGTGTGCTGGGTCACTCTACTACAAAGTTAGCATTTCTCTCTTGGTAATTAGTATCTTGGGAGAAACACTTTTACACCATGCAAATATTCTGCTTCTCATCAAAATTTGGCCCATTGATTTTAGCACTCATGGGTGGATGCAACCATTACTACTGTGGTGTTTTAAGGGTGATTCTGTAATTAACAGCTGTCACTTCTTTCTCAATCATTTATTCATCTAAAACAGTATGACGACATGGATATTTATTGTATTCTATTGATTAATATAATCCATACTATTGTAACTCTTGCTATTTATTTTGTTCCTCAAATTGTTGCAACTTTGGCTTTCAGAAACTCTTCCAGGTTGGTTCCTGTGTTTCCATTTTGTTGAACACTTTCTTACTTTTCAGAAACATAAAATGCTCTAAAGTCATCTTGTATTTTCCTAGCCCCAGTAATGGAAACAATCACTTCTCCAAGGAGCTTTGGTTCCTTTTATTGGAGAATCCTTATTTTACAAAGGATGTATAGCAATGTTATAGAAGCCTTGCACTTCAGTGGATTATCTAATGCACATGTAACCCTTGACTGACTACATGCACTCTATTGTAGAGAGCACTTCAGACTAGGTAGTTTATAAACAATAGAAATTTGTTTCTCACAGTTCTGGAGGCAGGGCATTCCATACACAAAATTACAAAATAGTCTGAACAGGCTAAGCATATTACATAATACACAATTAGCCAATACCA
Source organism: Loris lydekkerianus (assembly GCA_963574355.1). Lineage (NCBI taxonomy): Eukaryota > Metazoa > Chordata > Mammalia > Primates > Lorisidae > Loris > Loris lydekkerianus. Next base: position 9,982 of record CAUYPK010004751.1, read on the forward strand.
AAGAGACATTCAGAAAGTAGTCATCCATCGAGGTTCCAAAGTGCCTTAGAGATTAGATAATTCTTGAAAAGAGAATTGTAACTATATAGTATTAAATTGGGGGGGGGGGACTCATATATTAGAGAACATTTAATGAAGTACTGTTTCTACAAAAAGTACATTTATGAAAACAAGTGAACAGATATTGAAGTACTGATTTTGAAGTATTTCTTCTTTTTCTATTTTCTGTAAGATTTGGCATGATCTGTTTTTTGAAATTATTTTCTATTTTTATTTATAAAAATAAATGTTCTCTATTTTTTGAGACTTTGAAAAAAAAAGAAGTTAACTGATGACTCCATACTTGTTCATCAGTTAACTTCTTTTTTTTAAGTCTCAAAAAATAGAGAACATTTATTTTTATAAATAATCATAGATATCAAAATAAATCATAGATATCAAAATATCAAAAATCAATGATAGATATGCTTTTATCTGACAAGGTGACTGTTACTTTTTTGCTATATTATTATTATTATTGCTCAATATCTCATTGCAGCAATCATCTGATTTCTTTTCCGAATGTATTTATCTTCGTTTGAATCCAGCTAACCCACCAACATTCCTCTCCTCTTCTCCCTTCTTATTTAAACTCAGGACCCTTGGAATATTTTAGTCCTTGTCTAATTTCCTTAACCATTAAAAGTTTTCTATTTTTAGCTGGGTGTGGTGGCTCATGTCTATTATCTCAGGGGCTCAGGTGGGAGGATCACTAGAGCCCAGGAGTTTGAGACCAGCCAGGGCACATAGTGATAATCCATCTCTATAAAAATGAAAAATAATATTAGCTGAATGCAATGGTGCACACCTGTAGGAAGGAGGAATGCTTGAACCCAGAAGTTTAAAAAAAAGTTTTCTTTTTTCCTTAAAAGGCCCTGAACTTTAGATTCTTTATCACCTAATTTAGCATATTAGGCTATCTTAAATTTGCAGGTAAATTACAATCAAATTAAAGTCTTCTGGTTAAAAACCCAGAGGAAGATACTTTCAAGAATTTGGGTTTAAAATGTAAAAAAAAAGAATATTAGAAAGGAAAATTTCCCTATTTATGCTTTGATAAACTACATCTTATAAAAAAGAAAAGTGAAAGAATGTCACAGTACTTTTACTTTAGTTTTTAGGAATATAATGACAGAAATAACTACTGTTTATAAACTATACATGCTATAAACATTGTGGTTTAATTTAAAACATTTAAAATATCATGAAGAACTCAAAACCCTAAAAAAACAAAATTTAAAAAGAAATTAGATGCTGAGCATGATGGCTCACACCTGTAATACCAGCACTACCCTAGGAGGCCGAGGCAGGTGAACTGCTTAAGCTCAGGAGTTCAAGACCAGCTTGAGCACGCGTGAGACCCCATCTCTCAAACTAGCCAGTCATTTTGTGGTGGGCGCCTGCCATCCCAGCTATTTGGGAGGCTGAGGCAAGAGGACTGCTTGAGCCCAAGAGTTTGAGGTTACTGACCTATGATTGCAGCTACTTGGCAGGCTAAGGGGGGAGGACCGGCAGAGCCCAGGAGTTTGACAAAACCGCAGAAACACATTACAGTGGAACCTCTGTAAGTTGACCACCCAAGGACTATAACAAATTGGTCAACATAAGGAACTAGGCCTATTGTACTGATACGTACATGTGGTTCATATCCAGTCTATGAAATTTAGGTCAACTTAAAGAAGTGGTCAACTATGGAAGTTAGACTGTATTTCATAGAACAAAACATCTGATAAATGCTGACCAGGAAACCACTTTTGAATCATCTTTTGAGTAGGCACTTCCTTTATTTGCTTGGCCTTTAGCAGTATTTCTGAGTTTTATTGATGTATATGACACTTGTTAAGCTGCCTGAACCATGTTATTCCAATAACCACAGACATGTGTATATTGTGCACAATCATGCTTATTTTAAAAATATTCTGTTTTCCAATCACTTACACCTAAAATGCATAATTTAACTTTATGTAAATTGAGAAGCAAGTATATATCACAAGTTGAAGAGTATCTTAAAGTTTTGTTCAAAACATAAACGTTTCTTCACAAGAAAATGAAAATATAAAGATATTCCTTGTACATAAGGTATTCAAAATATACTAAGATCAATATTCCTAAGAGACTATAACATAATAGTATCTAAAGTTGACAATGATAATTCTATAGTCAAAATTTTCCTTAAAAATCCCTTGAATTGCCCACAGGAACGATCTATATCTTTTAAAGACCTCAACCTCATATATTATTGTATATTATAAAACACTTATCTTTAAACATGGGAATTATACTCTATTTGCAGAGATGCTCATATACATAGTACATGAGGCATGTAAAAACTAATAGAAGAATAAATTATGGAGAAAAGGGAATCCTTGTGTACTATTGATAGGAATGTAAATTAGTACATCCATAATGGCAAACTGTATAGAGGTTCCTCAAAAAACTAAAAATAGAATTATCACATGATCCAGCAATCCCACTTCTGGGTATTTATCCAAAAGATTTCAAATCAATTTCGTGAATATATGTCTGCACTCCTATGTTCACTGTGGCATTATCCATAATAGCCAAGTTATGGAATAGTAGACAAACATGCAAGGAGAGACACACACACACTCTTTGTATCTCTCTCTCTCTCTCATATGCAATAGAATACTATTCAGCCTTACACAAGGAAATCTGTTTTGTAACAAATGTGTAGAGAATTGAAGAACATTATGTGAAATAAAATAAGTCAGTCACAGAAAGAAAAATACCACATGTTCTCACTTATGTGTGAAATCTAAAATAACCGAATTTATAGAAGTAGAGAGTAGAACAGTAGTTATACAGGCTGGGTGGGTGGGAGAAATGGAAAGATGATGGTAAAGGGTACATAATCTCAGTTATTAAGAATATGGTTTCAAGTTTTTTTGAGAGATCTACTGCAAAGTTTGGTAAATACAGTTAATAGTACAGTATTATATCTTTCAAAATTTGTCAGAGTAAATTCCTACTGTTCTCACCACAAAAATGTTGAGGATTTAAAGCAATGAACTTGTTAACTAGCTTGATTTTATTATCCTTCATTGTATTCAGAAATCATATCATTTTGCACCATATAAATTATAAGTTACCAATCTGTACTAATTTTTTTTTTTTTAAAAAATAATAGCAAATTCACATATCCTTCATATCTTAGTACCTATTAGGTACATTCTGACCAAGCAGAACAAATGCCCACATGACATGGATTTTTATTGTTTAATAAACTATTTTTGGCAGAGCAAATAAAATTCATGTTCCATTTTCAATATATAATGTGTTACAGGAAATCTAGAAGGAAAACTTTTATTTTTGCCTGGAAAAAATGGAAAAAAAAATAAGAAAGGGATCAGAGAAAATGAAACATTTCTTCCTTGAAATATGATTTAGGGCTCATCAAGCAAAGAAACAGGAAGGAGCAAATACACTGAAGTCATTCTAAGTATAATCAGATTTCGGTGTGACTCCACTGCTGATACTAAAAAACAGCGGGAAGCCAAAGGTTTTCTGAGTAAGATGTTAATGGCTTTTTAAAAAGAAAGTTAGAGACAATATAAGTATGTAGAAGCCTATGATAAAGCTAAGAAAATATGAACAGCTGCATAGTCAATAAAAAATCAGTATTTCCAAAGTAGAATGAGGTTGAATGGATCTAGTAAGTAAATTCAATAACTGAACAAGTATTTTAGTGTGAAGTTTTTAGTGAAGGTTACTGGGAATACAGGTTATTTACATAAGGAAGCTAGGTCACAGAATAGGGTTTTTTAAATTCTCATTTTCTGGGGAATAGGAACGGAAAAATTAATTCAACATTCATTGAGCATGAATGAGTAAATCTGTGTGCTACGTGCTATAATAATGATTAAATAAAATCCAGTGTCTGTCCTCTGTTTACAGTTTGACAAAGGAGAGAGACAAGTTCACATAAAACATATCAGAATGAAAAATATTATGCTGAATCATGAGCAACGTGGCGGCCGAGTAACAGCTTCCTTCCATCTGGGCACCGTGAATCTGGGGAGACAAGACTCCAGGCATCTCTGGCTGGTGGGTTCTGCCTATAATCATCCCTGTGAGGATACAGGGAGTCAGCAAGAGACTTCTGGACCCCAAGAGGAGGACAAAAACAGTGGAAAACTGGCAAGTGGTCCCGGGTGTTCAATTGGTCTAATCCCGCCAGCAACTCTAAGTACAGCAGTAGTGAGACTGCAAACCGGAAAGACCTTACATGTGAACTGTTTTGGCGTTATTTGGACTAGTCACACTGTTGAACTGACTTGGGGAGAGCTTGAGCAGGAGAACTTTGGGCGTTGTCTAGAGCCCCAGTCTGAGCTGCTGACCCTGAAGGAGCTAATAGTGTTTGGCTGTGGGCCACAGGGAGCCACTGGCAGAGAACTGCCCCAGCAAGGTCCGCCCTCAGGGTTGCAGAGAAAGGATGGGGTGGGAGCTAGTAACCTAGTGACTGAGCAGCCTAAAGACGGGGTCTGAGCCACCTTACAGCACTAACCCTCAGGGGCAGAGTGAGACCGGTTTTGGCACACTGGGTAAGTGGACAGCCACTTCAGCAGTGATTCCAGCGACAAACACTTTCCTAGGAAAGCTTCTGCTTAGCAAGTTTAGAAGCTTAAAGTATCTTTTAAGAGGGCTGAAGAGAGACTTAGCGTGTCTACCCTGTGGGGTTTGAGAAATCAGCTGAGACCTCCAGTCATATCAGCACTGTGATTAATATTTCATACCCCAGAAGATCACCTGCGGCCCAGACAATATTCGACAAGATATATTTACTGCTTTGTTTTTTTTTTTTTTTTGCTTGTTTTTTGCTTATTTTGATGTTGTTGTTGTTCTGTTTTTTAATTTCAACCTTTTCTGTACAGATGTTTTTTCTTTCTCAATTTTTCTAGTTCAAGTGCAATTTCTCATTGCTGCCTTTTTCAATGACTAGAACTTCATTTTTGATAGCGTTTCTACCCCTATTATTTGGTTTTTCACCCAATTTTATCCTGTAAAGTTTTCTGTTTGCTTGTTTTGGTTTGATTTATAGCATTTTTGTCTTTCCTCTCTACTTGGTGGAGGTGGGGTACTTTGTCTGATCAGGTTAGCAAAGAGCTGCTGACCTCAAGGGAAACACCTAACCGGGCAACCCCAAAGGTCAGGATTTTTTTCAGGTTGTGTCAAAGTACCCTACTGTACACCTATATTGCTCTGTCTCCCTCTTTCTGTGCCTCTCTTCTTTTTGTCAATATTCATTTTACCCACCCCCTCTCCTTTCTCTATTTTCTTTTTGTTCTTTCCTTCTTTTTTTAATCCCTTCTTGCTCTTTAACCTTCTCATCCTTCTGGTCCTGTATCAAAAGGACTCATCGAAACCTTTGTCCACAGGCACAGGAACTTAAAGAGAAAGAGGAAGTGAAAGGAAAATTAGGGCAAGGAAACAGATAAAAGAAATTACTCATGAGGAAGAATCAGCAGAAAACTCCAGGCAACATGAAGAACCAGTCCAGAACAACCCCTCCA
>CAUYPK010004755.1:0-12843 GCA_963574355.1 Loris lydekkerianus
ATAGTAAAGTCTCTCAAAAATGGAAGAACAAGTACTCATTGTACTCACCCCTACTATGAAACTAATTTAGGACCTTCACATGAAAGCTATTACCCAGTTACAATCTAAGAATAGGGGGAAAAAGGAAAGGGTGGGGAGGGATTGGGGAGTTGGGCAGAGGGAGGAGGATGGATGGGATTACACCTGTGGTGCATCTTACAAGGGTATATGTAAAACTTGGCAAATGTGGAATGGAAATGTCTTAGCAAAATAACTGGGAAAATGCCAGGAAGGGTATGTTAACCAGTGTGATGAAAATGTGTCAAACAAACTATGAACCAAGTGTATGGTGCCCCATGATCACATTAATGTACACAGGTATGATTTATAATTTAAAAAAAACATATGAATGTCATTAAAGTATTTAATTTCTCCATCATAAATGAAACTCAGTTTAACTGGATACAGGATCTGGGGTTGAAAGTTATTTTGCTTTAGGAGATTAAAAGTCGATGACCACCCTCTTCTGGCTTGAAAAGTTTCAGCAGAGAGATCTGCAGTCATTCCCATATTCTTCCCTTTGTAGGTAATGGTTTTCTTACATGTGGCTGCTTTGAGAATTTTCTTCTTCATATTAACTTGAGTGGAGTTAATTATGATGTGCCTTGGGGATGTCTTATTCAGGTTGAGTAGTGCTGGGGTTCTGAAGCTTTCTGCTATCTGAATTTCAGAATCACTAGGCATGTCTGGAAAATTCTCTTTTATAATTTCATGCAGAAGTGCCTCTGTGCCTAGGGAGGCGACTTCATCGGTTTCAGGGATTTCAATGAGTGGGATATTAGCCTTCTTCAAATTATCCCAGAGCTCTCTGAGAGAATGATCCATTTTTACTCTCCATTTCTCTTCCTCTTTGAGAGTTTTGGAGCATTTAAAGGCTTTGTCTTCAATGTCATAAATCCTTTCTTCTGCTTGCTCCACTCTGTTACTGAGGACTTCTACTGCATTTTTCAGATCTTTGAGGGCTGCAAATTCTTCCTTCAGTGTGTCTAAGTCTTTGGTGGTTTTGTCTTTAAAGTCATTAAATTCTTGAGAGAACTTTTGAATTTCTCCTTGAATTCCTAATTCTGACTTTTGAATGGCTGCTCGAAGTTCTAATTCCAAATGTTCCTCCACTTTATTAATCTCGTTTGCAATCCAAATTCTGAATTCAATTTCTGACATCTCAACCAGTTCTTCATAAATGGGATGCTCAAATACATCTGCCATATCTTTCCTTTGGGGGGGGGGGAGTTCATCTATTCTGGTTATTCATGTTACCAGAGTTTTTCTGCTGATTCCACCACATGGTTGTTTTACTCCCTTTGATTTTTCCCCTGGATCTTTATCAAGGACCCGTACAGTGCTGTGGCCTGAAAAACTGGTGCCCTGTTTGGTGTGGTGGGGCTAAGTGGTTTTGTCTTGCTTTTAGCTGGTTTCTGTTCGACCTTAGTGAAACAGTTCATCTGGGTTGAAGTCTCAGCTGTGGAGAAATACCAGCAATGAAGTCACCCCACCCACCACAGGCAAAAATTGGACAAGGAAAATCAAACCTTCTTACAACCACACACCCAGGGAACCACCTGAATAGTCCTCAGGTGATTGATTCAGTTAAAAAGGTACAAATCAATTGTCTCAGTCAGCACCTGTCTCAGGTGGGAGAGTTTAAGAGGTCTCTGGAAACTGGATAACAGGGGTCTGATGACTACTCTGATATGTCTTGCTCCAGTGCTGTGTGGAGTCAGGAGAAGCCACCCAGCAAATAGATCAGTCTGGGAAGGTTGATACCTCCTTCCCCACCTTACACCACTGTCACACCTAGTCACTGATATCCCTGCAAATGGCTGACCCAGTTGCCTGTAGTGAACAGATACTCCAGGTGTTTGCACCTTCTGAATCACAAGGAAATCTGCCAGGCCTCTGTGCTCTGTCTCTATCTAGCAAGAGGAGGTGAGGCCTGATTGCCTCGGGCGCTTGATGAAGGTTGGGGGGTGTTCACTCAGGTCCAGTCCTGCCCCTGATTGAAGTTAATGACAGAACAGAACAGAACTGCTAAATTCCCCTGCAGAATAGTAGCTGTTTGAGTTCAAAAGTCCTGTGTTTGCTCCTGCAGGTTTGTATTTGGTTACCTGTCAGTTCTCTCCTTCTGCCTTCCTTTGTCTATAGGATAACGATGCCCTGAGGGCCAGGTGCATCTTAGGCTCAGTAAAGCGGTCTTCTGGGTCAGCCCTGCTCTGGGAGCTTCTCAGGTCTGTGAGTCGGTACCACCTCAGGCAAATCCTTTACTCATGGGTGGTTGCCGTCCTCTTCTGGTTGCCCAGGGAGACAGGGGGTGTGGTTCAGAATATCCAGGAGTCAGCCATTTGCTGCTAAAAGATGGCTGCTGCTCCAAGCCTCAGGGAACTGCTGCTCTGGTGTGGTTCCCTTTCAGCCAACCGTCCTCTCCTCACTCTCATGCCCCAGAGTCAGCACTGACCAGCTGCAGTTTAGGCACTGTCTACACCCCTTGAGAAATCATCCAGGAATCTAAACTCCTGGGGGACAGGCCTCCTGACCTCAGACTGAGAGTGGATGGGAGTGCTGGGAGCTCAGATTTGCATGTAGAGAATATATACAGTTTTATACAGTTTTATGCATGGCAGGAGAATGCCATGGCACCCTAGTAAGGGAGACAGGTCCATTTTTTAGAGGGTCTCTCCCGTGGAGTGTAGGGGGAGGATCTTTGAACTTTGCCCATTTGTTTGTGGGGCACTCCAAGCCGTTCTTATGGGGGAGGTAAATCCCGTCTGCTTGGTGACGGATTTTGTACATTTTGTTTGTATCCTTGTGGTCACAACTCACCTCAGTGGCGTTGAGGGGCAGTCTGCCACCTTCACTCTTGGTGCAGTTCAAATCCACCTTGTTACTTGCTAAATTTTTGTCCATTAACTCTCCTTCTGTATGGGAGCCTCTGCGGAAAGCTGGCTTCAGTCAACCATCTTGTTCGGGACTCTTGTTGAAAGGGATTTTTGAAGAACAATATACTTACTCCATGATGGATCTTTCCTTCTCTGCCTTCTGAGCACCATTTTTAATTTCAATATTTTCAAGTCTGGAAGAAGTTGATGCTAATTGAAGAATTCACTTGTCTGGTTCAAATAAAGCCTGTTTCTGTTGTGGGGGGAAAAAAAGAAAGAAAGCTGGAGTGAGTTCAGATGTCCACCTTTCAGGAACACAGATCAGGGTTAGAAAGAAACTTAGAAGTCATCTAGTCCAATCCTTGAGTTGCTCAGAGTTTGCAACTTCATAAAATTGAAGGCTTCTTTATGTGGCTCTAAAATTTAGAAAGTTTTTACATTTCTTGTAATCTAAAATCTTCTTGTAATTTCTGCATGACAGTAATTAGAGTATGCTCTTATTAATGTATACTCTTCCTATAGATCTCTATAAATACACCACAGAAAAATAATAGTGGCTTCAAATATAGATTGCATAGTGCACTTCTCCGTTTCTCTGATAGTCATTCCAGAAAAGGAGTTCCAAAATTGCTTTAAAGGGTGGATGACATACTGGCATTAGTACATAGCTTCCCAAGGGTCTATCATGATATTCAGCAATGATGTATTTAACACTTTTTCTAGGATGAGTTCCCAAACTTAATTGTCAGACCATGTAGTTGAAGAAAGCAGGAAATGCCATAAAGTGAGAAAAAGAAAAAATGAAGTGCTGATTCTGGAAGGAAAAAAGTTGAAGACGTCATGAAAATATTATTTCATAGTTGTATATATTCATGAGGTGTACAAGAGCAGTTTTCTTGTACTGACATACTGTGGTGAAGTCAGGGCCTGCAGAACATGTATCACTAAAGCAATACACATTGTACCTACCAAACAACCTTCCGTTGTCCACCTCCACCAATAAATTTGACATGAAAAATTGTTAAATTAAATCTGCATTTGAAAATGTGCCTGGAAAATGTTGATTTCACAAAATAAAAATTAATATGCAGGAAAAAAAAGAATATTAATGGGACAGTTGCAAAATTTGAATACAGTTTGTATAGCATTACACTAATATTATTACACTAATATTAAATTTTCTGATTTTATTTTATATTAGTTTAGTTTAGTTTTTTGAGACAGTCTTGCCCTGTTGCCCAGGCTAGAATGCCATGGAGCCATCAGAGCTCACTGTAAGTTCAAACTCCCGGACTTGAGCAATTCTCCTGACTCTGTCTCCTGAGTAGCTGGGATGACAGGTGTGCACCAGCACATCCAGCTAGTGACCAAGACGTCCTCAAAAATTTTAAATAGGGGGCCAATTCACTGTCCCTCAGACATTGGAGGGCTGGACTATAGTTAAAAAAAAAAACTATGAACAAATTCCTATGCACACTGCACATATCTTATATTGAAGTAAAAAAACAAAATGGGACAAATACAATCACACTGCCTCATGTGGCCCATGGGCCGCAGAATAGGGATCCCTGATTAGTCTTTCTAAATTTTGTAGCTATGTCATCATTTCTTTTTTTCATTACTTTTTTCTTTATTTGCTTCTCCTAAAATTAATATAAATTCTGTTGGCAAAGAAAAATCAATCACTTTTAAATATAATCTAGAGTTAATAGAACAGAATAAAATTGATATTTTATAACTCTCTGAAGTTGAAGCCAAAAGTTTTTTCTACTCTACGATCAGATAGGTATAGTTTTTGTTAAGTCTTAATCAAAATATTATTGATTTGAACAAGATAATTTTTAGCAACTTCATATTTGTGTAATTATTTAAATATCTAATTAGTTTCAACATAAGGGTAAATAATGCTTTTCCCCTTTTAAAAAATTTTTTTGCAAAAAAGCCCACAAAAATTAGAAAGCAAAATAAAAGGATACTTTTTTTTAAATTTATTAAATCATAGCTGCATACATTGATATGATCATGGGGCATCATACACTAGCCACACAGACCATTTGACACATTTTCATCACAATAGCTAACATAGACTTCCTGGCATTTTCCCAGTTACCGTGCCAAGATATCTACATTCCACATTTACAAAGTTTTACATATACCCCTGATAGATGCCCCTCAGGTGTAATTCCACCCGTACCCCTCCCTCCACCCACCTCCCCCCTCCCTCCTCTCCCCTTCCCCCTTTTTCCCATTCTTAGGTTGTAACTGGGTCACAGCTTTAATGTGAAAGTCCTAAATAAGTTTCATACTAGGGCTGAGTACATTGGGCACTTTTTCTTCCATTCTTGGAATACTTTACTAATAAGAATATGTTTCAGCTCCATTGATGTAAACATGAAAGAGGTAAAGTCTCCATCTTTCTTTAAGGCTACATAATATTCCATGGTGTACATATACCACAATTTATTAATCCATTCATGGATCGAAGACCAAAAATCACATTATAACAAAGATATTTGTACCAGAATGTTTATTGCCACCTGGCTATTTATTTTGCAGTTGTCATTGTTGTTTAGCTGGCCCAGGCTGGGTTTAAACCCGCCAGCCTTGGTGTATGTGGCTGGCACCAAAACCACTGTGCTAATGGCACCAAGCCCCTTGGATATTTCTTAATTTGCCTTTGCCTAGAACCTTGTTGACTTGAAGAGGTTGCCCCCTGACCTCTCGTTCAACTAATTCTGACTTTTCTGATACTATATTTTTTATGATCTAGCTTTGTACAAATACTTTGCTGAGTATCATTGTGAATAAGAAGCAAGTCACAGTTTGATATTAGCAAGTAATCTACTTGGGATATAATTTTTTCATACTTATATAAAAATTGTGGGGACATAAATGAGTGGAGGAGGTTTAGAATAGGTATGTTCTCTGTATGAAATTATTCTGGAATATGTCACTTTAAAGTCTAAACTAGAACACTGGCTTATGGCATGGAAAAACTACATTAAAATTTCATACCAGGCTTAAAATGGGATGAAGAAAGAAGGGTGGTGCCATGCAGCATGTACATATTTAGCCTTGTGAGTTTATTTCTTTTCTAATTTTATCATCCAGTTGCGAGTATAAAGTTCCCTTTATAAATACTGTTCAAAATTGAGAATCTCTGAGTCTTTTCCATTAAGGAACAGAGTCCCCTTGTGAACCCGACACAGTTACAGTGGTGTGGGACGGTGAATCACCTTGCATGTCAACTCTGCCTCTGCCTCTTACGTTTTTGCCCCAAAGATCCATTGTTGGAAAACTAAGGCAACGATCAGGCTATTTCTCCCTTCTCTGATCAGCATAGTCTCTCCATTTATTTTGGAATTGATCCACCTGTGCTATCCTTTAGGGTTGTTAAATATTGTATTTCTTATTTCATTGTCTTACTTTGTACTTTTTTAAAACAACTTGGAAAGTTCAGATTTTGCTATTAATAATTAGTATACACATTCTTTTTCCCTTGTAACTAGGTATGATTATAACCTGTCTTCTCAGGGAAAAAAACCCCAACCAATCCCATCTTCCTATTTTAAAATATAACATAAGCCTATGTGAAATATATCTAATCATAATTTAAAAATGGAAATTTAAATTCCACAATTGGAATTCTATTCTCTGTCTTGAAATTTAAAAGGAAATGAAGACTGTTTTTAGTATATGAAAGTTTAATTTGATGATGCTGGTAGCTTTCTTAATGAGTAAATATTAAATACCACAGACAGTGATTATAATATTTATTGATTAAAATCAGTTCTGTGTTGAATCAGATCAAAATTATGGAAATATAGCTAACTGCTCTCTCAAGACGTGATTTACCCTTATGTGGCAGGAAATAATTCTGCTTCCTTATTGTGCTAACACATATTCCTTTTAAAATTAATCAAAACATGGTTATTGGAACATTTTTGGTATATCACAGCACTCTGTTATTATGAAATCCAGAACAAAATGTAGGGGATATGTAATACCAAGCCATAAAATATTAAAGCATAAGCTAATTTTGATAATGCATAGAGTTTCTATAAGAAGTATGATACATATTAGAAAAGGAAGAAAGTTTAAGTCCCCTGCGTCCTTTCATTAAAAAATTTTTAAAAAGCAATGAAAAAGTTGAACAGTACAGTAAACACTTACATGCTTTATTGACATTCATTCATTATTATCACTTCACCATATTTGAATTTGTTTTTCTGCCCATCCCCATGTGCACATATACATGTGCTTCTTTTTTCCCTGACATTTGATAGTAAGCTGCAGACATTAAGGCATTTCATCACTCCTAAGAACGAGGATGTTTTCTTACACCACTTTCAAAATTTTAACTCAAAAATTTTGCTCAAAAATTTTAACACTAATTCAGTACTCTCATCAAGTACATAGACTGTTTTCAAATTTTCGCAGTTGTATGAAAATTGACCTTTATAGCTTTTTTGTTTGTTTGAGCTAGGATCTAATCCAGGCAAAGTATTGTATTTAGTTATCTTCTTTCTTCAGGTCAGGCCTCCTTTAATTTATACCAGTATTGATTAAAATTTAGCAAAATCAAAAATTCACTTTCACAGTCATGCTAGCCACATTTCATGTGCTCACTGGTCATATGTAGCCAATGGCTACGTATGTCCCATAGAGTTATGGGACAGTACAAATATGGATTATTTATCACGGAAAGGTCTATTAGCTAAATCTAGAACATTCTCCATGTTTGTCTTTCATGAAGTTGATTTTTTTTCTTTTTTGAGACAAGTTTCATTTTGTTGCCTTGGTAGAGTGCTGTGGCATCATAGCTCATAACAACCTCAAACTCCTGGGCACAAGCAATCCTTTTCCCTCAGGCTCCCAAGTAGCTGGGACTATAGGGGCCCGCCACAATGAGCTACTGTGCCTGACTATGAAGTTGATTTTTTTGAATAATTCAGGCTAGTTGTCTTATTGCAGGATGTATAGATTTGTCTTATTTCTTCATAATTAGATTGCAAGTTGTGGCAGATTGTATCTTCCAAAGACAGCTGCACTAATATATTTAGCTTACCTCACATCCTTTGTATAAATGTGACTGACACTTCTCCAGCTGAGAGGAGAGGCTTTATTCTCTCTCCCTGAATGTAGGCAAGGACTTGTGACAGCTTACCAATGAAGATGAAAGTCATGCTATATGAGTTAAACTTACTGTTCCTTGGGTTGCTTGCCTTGGGAACCTAGCCCCACATTGTGAGAAAGCTCATAGCCTGTGAAGATGTTACATAGTATGACCTATGGTCTGGGCTGACAGGCAAACATGTTAGTGAATGGGCCTTCAGATAATTCCATCTTCCAGCTTTTTTAATTTTATTTTTATTTTTTTGAGACAGAGTCTCATTATGTTGCTCTTGGTAGAGTGCCATGGTGTCACAGCTCACAGCAACCTCCAACTCCTGGGCTTAAGCTATTCTCTTGCCTCAGCCTCCCAAGTAGTTGAGATTACAGGCACCCACCACAATGCCTGCCTATTTTTTTTTTTTTTTTTTTTTTTGTTGCACTTGTCATTGTTGTTTAGCTGGCCTTGGGCTGGGTTTGAACTCGCCAGCCTCAGTGCATGTGGCCAGCACTGTAACCACCGTGCTATGAGCACCAAGCCCATTTTCCAGCTTTTGATTCTTCTACTTGAGGCATAGACCTAGGGGAGCAGACAAGCTGTCCTAGCTGAGGTCTGTCAGAATTCCTGAAGCACAAAGACTGTGAGAGGTGATACATTACGTTGTTATTATTCTTCTGAGCTGCTAAGCTTTAGGGGATTTCTTCTACAGCATTAAAGAACTAATACACAGGTGAAATAATTTTGGGGTGAGTACTACATAAGTGATGGTGTGCATTTCCTTTTGCATTGTGATAGGCATAAGGTCAGGGTGACTTGTTATTAGTGATATTTGATCTCTTGGTTAAGGTGGTATCTAGTAAATCTCTCAATCATAAATAAATGCTTTTATTTTGTTGTTATTAATAAGTAATGTGAAAGTTTAATTTTGCATAAGATTAGCTTCTGCCAAGTTATAATGAACATATTGTCAACAACATTTTATTCTTTTGAGTAGATTAAAAAATGAAAATGATCTTAGAAATAATTTTATTCAGCCTCTTCATTTTGTATCCCGAGTTAGTAAATATTACTAGGTTTACATTACAGTTATTGCCTTTCGACTAGGGACATAGAGATACATGAGATATGATCATTATTCATTTGGAGCTTATGGATGAAGAGTACCAAGGCTGGAATTCAGAGGAGTTGATTGGGCAATACTAAATTTTCCCTCCAAGGTGATTTGACTGAAAGGTTTTTTCCAAAAGACCAAAATGATGTCATTATGGTAACTATAGAATCTAATTTCCTAAGACTGGTCGATGTTGCTGAATTCTGAGTTCTGAATGAATTCTGAATTCTGAATGATGTTCCTATCATTTAGAATTAAAGGAAAAAATTTTCTAGTGACACTTTATGTTAGAAATTCTATTAGTCTTGTATGTCAATGATTTGAATGTATCTTTTTTCAAATATATACATGTAAATGTGTTTGTTATAAAATATAGATCTTTCGTGTCTCAAATTTCTTTTTATGTAAATAAATACTGAACTGAATGGGTGTTTATGGATTAAAGACTGTAAGGATACTGTTATGTATTTTTTAAAAAACAATATTTGGTATAATGAATTAAGTAACTCTACTGGTATCTAACATAGTGCTCTAATTGTCGACTGGTTGAGTTTTATATAGATGAACCATGCTTTATAATATCAGTTACTTGATTATAAATAGCATGCATCAAAGTTAACTATATAGGGCCTTTAAAGTTTGTTTCATTGTTAAAAACCTATAGTTTTCTTCTTATGTTTCTTTGGTTCTGGGATATAAGTATATAAAAGCACTTTTTTTGTTTGTTTTAGGTTTGATAGTGGCAAATATACCTGGATTTTTCTGTCCCAAGTTCTATTTAAAGTTGAGGTAGAACACTTAATTTAAGGCAAATTGGAAGGAATAAATCCCATATTTATTTCAGCATTGTCTCTTTCTGGGGAAACCCTGTTAGTTAAACTACTTTGCTGGTATCATTAGGTTCATGGTGTTTAATTTCTTTGTGGGCTATACAGTCTTGCCTACTCTTTGCTCTCAGATTGAATATTTAGCAATATTTTTTTCCAAAGTAACTTTGGTTATAGGGAGAACTGCAGGGGAGAGTTAGTCAGGGTGGGGAATGTGCAGCTTTAAGGCTACATGTGGCCTTCAGAAGGCCACACTGAAAAATCTGGAAGGCACATGTGGCTGTAGGCTGCAAGTTCTCCAACCCTGGAGGAGATAAATCAACAATTTAGTAAAATAAGTCAAAATACAACTTTTGCCTAGTAAAATGGTGTTTTATCTTTATACAGAGGGAAAATGGGGCTGGAGCTGCTTCAGCATCATGGAAAGATCAAAGAGCAATGTTTTCCAGCTAAGGAAAGAGTAATCAAAATATAAGTAGTTCTGGAAAGTGTAAAATTCTGAGTGGCGTGGAAGACCTATGTGTTTGACTCAGGGAAGGTGAGATGAATGTGAAAGAAAATGTAACTATTTAAGGAATAGAGCAAAACTGCAGAATAAAGAGAGATCAGAGGGACAGGAAGGAATCATTGGGGGAAGACAGGGAGAGAAGGGAGTGAAGGTGTGGGTCGGGTGAGAGACCAGTTAAGGATTTGCCAAGGAGGGAACCCGCAGAATGAGACCACTGCCTTAGGAGGTTTCAGCAGGACTCTGATTAAGTGTCAAGGAGAAAGGCTGTAATTGTACGTAGGTTCTCTCCTTACATCTCTAGCCACCTGGACCAAGCTGGCCTGACCGCTGGACAGCTTTCTAGGAATGTGCATGTTGGGCTAGGGTGGCATTTCGGTAGACAGAGCAGTGATGGAGAGGAACTTCAGTCCGTCCCGGGGGCTTAGGCTTCGGATGGGGAGCAGCACTCCCTTGCTTTGTATGTTGGAGAGGTGGAATAGAAGGTATCCTGACTGGCAGAAATGCCCAGGGAGCTTAATGATTGCTCTGGCCTTGTGATATCACAACATCTCATTACACATAGCTCAGCCAATGTATGTCCTTGTCACTAAAAGAAAGCTAATACCGTTGCTTGTAGAGATTTTTTTGTTTGTTTCTTTCACATATTTTATTCATACTTTAGGCGAAATTTTGTAGACCATTTACTTGGAATACATGGAGCTTGGTGTCCAGGGAAAGGAGAAATAATTTCCAGTTGTAGAAAAAGGGTTTGAGAGTTATTTGGCTGTCTTTATCTCTGGTAGCATGCATGACCATTGCCTCATTCACCCAGGATCTGAAGATGAAGATCTGTTCAGTTATTCCACGCCAACTACAAAATCCTCAGATCTCCTACTAAGTGAAACAGGCGTTATGTTCTTAAGTGACTCATCCTTCTTGAGTGTTTTTCCCCCAGTATTTCAGATTTATAATGGTGTGGTGTGAAGAGATTCAGAATTTCCATTCCTGCTCTCCCCTTTCCTGCCAAGCTCATAACCCCTGCCAGCTCCATCTTTTCCTTGATCTGACTACAGTTATGATTTGGGTTCTGGACTTGGGAGTTTATAGAACAGGAGACATTTAATCTTTTATTCCCCCAAATGGAATAAGTGTCTTAATTGAGGTCAGGCCAAAACTTAGTGTGTCAGAGTCTTCCCCCATCCTTCCTGGCACAGTAGGAGAATGGTGTGAAACTGTGTACCCAAATAGCATTCATTGGGATAAAGCTAATCCCCAGCTGGAGGCACAACACTGTGACTCCTTTGCCAGGTTCTGTTGTTCTGTTTGGTCCCAAGCCAGATGGCAACCTAGCAGGTGGACCTTTGGCTCTGGCCTTTTCTTGACCTCCTCAGGTCTAGGATGAAATGCCCAGCTGTCCCTCCCTTGCAGGAATGGAAACAGTGATTGTTCTTGCTGTTATTTAATATTTATAGAATTTTATTTACATTTTTTAAAAGAATATGCTTTATGGGTGGTTGGCAACCGTCAAATTGCTTGATAAAATTAAAGAATGGATTTTGTTTAACACCACACTCTGAGTATAGAAAGAGCTTCTGGAGTGAGCATGGGGAAGCAAGAGGGAAATTAGAATTTGAATTAGATGAGCTGGTGTAGTTCATGTACTATATATAGTTATTTTTGATCACTAGAAATACTTTTGAGATTTGCACACCTTAAATAGTTGTAGTACCTTTTATCTTTTAGCCACTTCCTGACACTTGTAAGAAAGATATAAGCGTTCAAGGTCTCCCTCAAGTGGATATATCTCCAGTGAATCTAATGGTACTTAAGATTTTGTGCCTGGATTATACTATAATGTTACATATGTCTTATGTGAGTCATGATACCGTAATAACATTTATGATTTGTTTTCCAGTCTCAAATGCAGTTGGAGGTCTATGAAGGAATCAAAGGGAGTTCTGAGAACAAAGGCCTTGTCTTTCCACAGAGCTTCATCTGTGTAGCTGTCCCATTTTAACAGCTTGACGATACCTTCTATGATTACACCACTAGTAGGATTCTTACAATTGTGTTTTATTTAATTTGTGCCTTTAAAAAAAATACATTTTTGAAAGAACAGGAAAAGACCAAGAGCTTCATTGATGATGTTTCTGAGACAAATATTTCTGAGCAAAGCAAAGTTAGTTTGGTGTATGAGGGGAAAGCACTTTTTCCTTGTGGTGGCCCTGACTCTGACCTCTCGTTGACCACTAGATTTGTGGCATGAGGATGTATCCTCATTTCTGAAGCATTCAGTTCCTGCCTGAGTGACATTTCTCTAAGGCACATGATAGAAATAAATGATTTTTATACTAGAAATGGCTATTGTACCATAATGTAACTGAAATGATGCA
>CAUYPK010004757.1:0-40992 GCA_963574355.1 Loris lydekkerianus
ATTTCCTTCACATTGTCAAATTTCTGGGCATAGAGTTTCTGGTAGTATTCAGAGATGATCTCTTGTGTCTCTCTGGCATCAGTTATTTCCCCTTTATCATTTCTGATTGAGGGTACTAGAGATTTTACTTTTTTATTTCTAGTTAGTCTGGCCAAAGGTTTATCTATTTTATTTATTTTTTTAAAAAACCAACTCCTTGTTTCATTAATTTTCTGAATGATTCTTTTGTTTTCAATTTCATTGATCTCTGATTTAATTTTTGGATATTTCTTTTCTTCTGCTGTGTTTAGGCTTAGATTGTTCTTCTTTTTCCAATTCTCTAAGATGGCTTGTGAGTTTTTTTATGCGCTCTCTTTCTTTTTTTCAAATGTAAGCATCTAAAGTGATAAATTTTCCTCTCAAAACTGCTTTTACAGTATCCCACAGGTTTTGGTAGCTTGTGTTTTCATTGTTGTTATGCTCAAAGAAGTTAATGATTTCCTGTTTTATTTCTTCCTGCACCCAACTGTCATTCAACAGAAGGTTCTTTAATTTTCATGCCTTTGTATGGGGTTGAAAGTTTTTGTTGGAGTTGAGTTCCACCTTTAGTGCCTTGTGGTCTGAGAAGATACAAGATAAAATTTCAATTATTTTGATTATTCTGGGGTTTGTTTTGTGGCCTAGGATATGATCAATTTTGGAGAACGTTCCATGGGCTGATGAGAAGAATGTATATTCTTTATCTTTGGGATGAAGTGTTCTATATGTGTCTATCAAGCACAGTTGTTCTAGGGTCTCATTTAAGTCCCTTATATTTTTGTTTAATTTCTGTTTAGAGGATCTGTCCAGCTCTGTAAGAGAAGTGTTAAAGTCCCCTGTTATTATGGTGTTGTAGGATATCATATTGCTCAGACTGAGTAAGGTCTGTTTTGAGAATCTGGGAGCATTTAAGTTGGGTGCATAAATATTTAGAATTGAAACATCTTTTTGTTGTATTCTTCCCTTGACCAATATAAAGTGACCATCTTTGTCTTCTTTTACTTTAGTTGCTTTAAATCCACATGTATCTGAAAATAAGATTACAACCTCTCTTTTTTTCTGAATTCCATTTGCCTGAAAAATTATCTTCCAACCCTTAACTTGGAGTTTTAATTTGTCTTTCGAAGCTAAGTGTGTTTCCTGCAGACAGCAAATGGATGGCCTATGTTTTTTAATCCAATTAGCCAATCTATGCCTCTTCAGTGGGGAGTCACGTCATTAACATTTATTGAGATAATTGATAGTGTGGTAGTGTTCTATTCATCTTATTTTGTCAGAGCCCATTGCTTAGTTTTATCTTTTGCATTAGTGTGGAAGCTAGGTTCTGTCCTTTAATTTCTGAGTTCTTATTTTGCTGTTGATCCATTCTGACGGTCATTGTGTAGAAAAGGTTGACATATTTTCTGAAGAGCTGGTCTTGTGAATTTTTTCAATGTTTGCATATCAGTAAATGATTTGATTTCTCTGCAAATTTTAAAGCTTAGCTTAACAGGATATAGAATTCTGGGCTGGAAATTGTTCTGTTTAAGTAGATTAAAGGTAGATGACCATTGTCTTCTTGCTTGAAAAGTTTCATTAGAGAAGTCTGCAGTCACCCTGATGGACTTGCCCCTGTAGGTCAACTGGCACTTACTCCTGGCAGCTTGAAGAATCTTTTCTTTTGTCTTGACTTTGGACAGGTTCATCACAATGTGTCTTGGAGAAGATCGGTTAGAATTGAGGCGACTTGGCATCCAACATCCTTCTGAAATGAGTGTGTCAGAATCTTTGGTGCTATTTTGGAAATTTTCATTTATAATATTCTCTAGTATGGCTTCCATTCCCCTTGGGCATTCTTCTTCCCCTTCTGGGATAACTATAACTCGTATGTTTGAAAGCTTCATAAAGTCCCATAGTTCTGTCAGTGAACATTCTGTTTCCTCTCTCTTCTTTTCTGCCTCTTTAACTGTCTGAGTTATCTCAAGAGCTTTGTCCTCTACCTCTGAGATTCTTTCTTCTGCATGGTCTAATCTGTTGTTGATACTTTCTATTGCATCTTTAAGTTTTCTAATTGCTTTAGTTCCTTCAGCTCTCTTATATCCTTTCTATAGTCTTCATATTGCTCATCTCTTATTTAATTCTGTTTTTGGTTATTTTTAAATAACCAAAACTCCTAATAAAGTGGAAAATAAAATCCTGATAAAATAGAAAATAAAACTCCTGATAAAGTGGAAAATAACCAAAACCATTCATTTTGGTTATAAACCTGCCAAGTTGGATGGTCCCCTTGAGGTCTGTAGCTCTTACCAGCCTGTTCTGACACAATACCCTACCTCAACCAAGTAGAGAGGAAAGACAAAAATGCTATAAATCAAACCAAAACAACCAAACAGAAAACTTTATGGGATAAAATTGGGGGGAAAACCAAATAATAGGGGTAGAAACACCAGCAAAAATTAAGTTCTAATTTTTAAAGAAGGCAACAATGGAAAATTATATGTAAACTAGAAAAATGAAGAAAGAAAAGAAAGAAAAAAGAAAAATCTAGAGGGAAAATGTTGAAATAAAAAATAAAAACAAAAAACAAAGATATATATATATGTGTGTATATATATATATTGCTGAATATTGTCTGGGCAACAGGTGATTTTCTGGGGTATGAGATGTTAATTACAATGCTGATACAGTTATACGAGATGGAGACTGAAGGCCTCTGCTGATTTCTCAAATCCCACAGGCTAGAGAACCTAGATCTCTCCTCAGTCTGCTTAAAAGTCACTTTAAACTGTTAACCTTGGCTAAGCAGAGGCTTAGCCAGGAAAGCACTTGTTGCTGGGATCACTCCTGAAGTGGCTATATGCTTACTCAGTGTGTCAAAACTGGTCTTACTCTATGCCCCAGAGGGCCAAGGCCGTAGGTCATCTCAGTCCCCGCCTTTAGGCTGCTCAGTCACTAGATTACTCTTCCAAGGTCTCCTGCCCAATCCTTGCTCTGCAATCCTAAGGGTGGAGCTTGCTTGGGCAGTTCTCCCACAATGGCTTCACACGGCTCACTGCCGAACACTATTAGCTCTGTCTGGCTCAGCACCGGGGCCCTAGACAATGCTTAAAGTCCTCTGCACTCTCACCCAAGTTCTCCCAAGGTAGTTCAACTAAGTGCCAAGTCCAAAAAAAACAAAACAGCTCACAGGTAAGACCTTTCCAGTTTGCAGTCTCACTGGTGCTGTACTTACAGCTGCCGGTGGGATTAGACCAAATGAACGAACACAACCACTTGCCAGTTCTCCACTGCTTTTGTCATCCTCATGGGGTCCAGAAGTCTTTGACTGACTCCCTGTGTCCCAAAAGGGATGTTTCTGGGTAGATCCCACCAGCCAGAGATGCACCCAGTTGCTAGGAAGCTGTTACTCGGCCTCCATCTTGCTCCTCTCCCCTATTTTTACTAACAAAATTTAAAAGATGACATACTTAAAGGGCCTCGGAGAGCTTAGATTTCTCTAGGAACTAAGAATGCTATTTACACTGGCATTAAAGGATAATTTTTCACACTTTTGAAAGTGTTTGAAGAAATTGGATGAAGGCCTCAAACCTAAATATTTATAAGGCCAAGAAATTTGTGTGCTAATATGATTGCTTTTCTACTTGTGAGAATAAGTCGTTGGTATTATTTCTGTGTCAATAATACTGTAACTCAAACTTTCTGATCCTTAGGAAAACTCTAAATTCTAAACAAAAGCAATATACAAGCCGGGTGTAGTAGCTCTTGCACTTCGGGAGGCTGAGACGGGTAGATTGCCTGAGCCAGAAGTCTGAGACCAGCCTGAGCAAGAGTGAGACACTTAGACCCCGTCTTTAACTAAAAATAGAAAAACATTAGCTGAGCGTAGTGGCGTATGCCTATGGTCCTAGCTACTAGGGAGGCTGAGGCAAGAGGATTGCTTGAGCCCAAGGGTTTGAAGTTGCTGTGGGTTATATTCATGCCACAGCACTCTACCTAAGGTGACAGAGAAAGACTTTGTCTTAAATTAAAAAAGCTAATATACAAATTAATTTAGGCAAAGAGCCTTTTAATTACACTTTGTACTTTGGCCCACCATTTGGATGTTTGATACAAAGATAAAGCATCCTCCAACCCAAATTACTATAGAAGCAGTGAGAACAGATTAATGAAGACTCAGCTGCCCACAAGCCTAGACCAACTGAAGCAGACTGTCCCTCTCATGTGGCCATCTATACCCTTCAAATGGCTACTCAAGTGTGGACCAAGAACCAACATCAGCTTCACCTGATGGAGCTTGTTCAAAGTGCAAGATTTCAACACTCTAGCCACCTACCCAGGCTATGGAGCCAAAATATTATTTCATATGTACATTACAGTTGGAGAATTGATGGTCTACATAGAGTTTTCACATAGATGAGCGAGAAGACAGAGTTGCCCAGGGAAAGACTAAATTTCACAGCCTCCTGTGCAGCTAGATGTGGCCAAGTGACTACGTTAAGGAGCCTGCTTTCCACTTCCCTCTCGCCTTTCCTGCTGGACGGATTTGGGCATCATGGCAGGATCACAAATGGAATCTCCACATCAAGGATGGCAGAGCAAAGAAAAGGCCTAGATGCCTGATAATTCTGCAACTTATCATAACAGCTTTACCTTGAAATTACTATGATGTTATCTTTATTTTTACATATTTTATGATATCACTTTTTGGTTGCAACTTGTATGTATGTTATTTCTCATAGTTGACTGCAAGCTTTTCGTGAACAGAGACCAAAACAAATTTGTTTTTACACTCTACATTTCCAGTTCTGTCTTGCCTTTGATAACTACATCTAATTGGGAGTTAAGTGAATGAGCAAATGAATGAATAAATGATCATTATCAAGAAGTACTCACTAAATTCCCACTAAATTAAAGCACAAAATTATGTGCTTTAATAAGGATAATGATTGCAGTGGATTAAAACTTACTGAATATGTTTAAATCCATGGGTTCACAATCATATACAAGGTTGGAGAATTAAGTTCTAGAACTCATCCTAGAAAAAGTGCTACATAACTCATTGTTGAATATCATATGTTTGCCTTCACAATACTCCCCTTGAAAAGCCACACACTAATGCCTGTGCCTAGTCCACACTTGACAGCAATTTTGGAACTCCTTTTCTAGAATGGCCACCAGAATTGTCATTGTACAAGGTCTGACAATTAGGTTTGTGAATTCATCCTATAAAAAGTACTTTGAAGGGTGGACTAGGCACTGGCAAGGGTGCACAGCTTCCCGAGGGAAATACTTTAAAGGAGACTGTAGTAATATTCAACAATGAGGTCCTCAAGAACATAATTGTCTAACCACACAATACATATGTATAGGTATTTGTACGTGCTTATGTGTGTGTGTTTACCTAATTGGTCACTTCAGAGAATAAGGAGGAAATTCTGTATTATGAAAAATGGTAAATAAAGAAAAAGATCAAACACACATCCTTCATTTCCTATATGAACTATACTGCAGGGTAACCAAATAGTAAACAAAGAGAAGCATTTCCTTATAATGTCATTCCAGCTAATAAGTGATGTAATTAGAATATCACCATCTTGCAACCCTTCCCCCAGTGAATGAATGGACCCAAGCACAGAGCATTAATAAAAGGCGGCCAACTGCACAAAAACAGAGACAGCAGACATGATGTGTCTCCTGTAGTTCTGCCAAAGGGATGGAGCCTGAGTCTGATGTAGGCCCTGGAGCTACAGGCCCCAGAAGGACAAGCTGAATTGCATGTAATGTGTGTATGATTATCATGAGTCCTGGCTGGAAGAAACTCTATTGAGTGTCAAATGGTATGTGTTGTTCAGCAGAAAACATACAATAAGAAGAAAGTAAGGAGGGGCCTGCAAAAAAAGTAATAAAGGGCAATTCCGTGGTATAGCAGGCATGGAAGTGATCGCTGTGGAAGTCAGATAGTAGCAATTTGGGGGGAGGAAGTTGTTGTGACTGTGACTGGGTACAGGAAAAGCTTCTAGCATAGCTGCAAAGTTCTGTAGGATGTTTTGAAGAACAGCACATGCTAATGGACTTCTTCATGTGTAGGGATCATGTGCAGAGCTGTGATTGTCACCTGTCATCTCATGTCCTATGGAAAGGACACCAAATTGGTCATGTACCCTTGGCCAGTCTCCACCCAGAATTAAGCAGAACTCTTAGGGCCAGATAAATCTAGTCCATCCCCATTATTTTACAGAAAGATGAGTTCAGAACTCTTCCTACTAAGTCGCATGTCACCCTTATCCCGTGTTTCTCCACCCCTCCCCCCACAGGTTCTGCATGTTGCTCATCACACAAGAGTTAAAATATTAAATCCGGATTATTTTTCCTGCTTTTTTCTCCATGTAATTAAAATGACAATTTTACCAGGACACATATTCATGATCAAATAACTTGATTTTCTTAATATTAATTTACATTTACTAATTACCTGGTATGTAGGTGTGAGATCCTAATCTTTGAAAAAGAACTGAAATACGGTTAATTCATGTACATAATGAAGAATCTAAACATAAAAGAAATAGAAAAAAAGTCAGTAAAAATTAAGACCTGTCTCCAGTTTCTCCACTCAGTATTGCCAGGTCCACGTTCTTCCCAAAAACAACTTTTGCAGAGACAGCATGTGTACACATAGCTGCTAGGGTTGTTTTTACACAAATTGAGCGTAGTATACAGACTGCTCTTTATCTTGTTTTTCTTTCCTTTTTTTGAGACAGAGTCTCTCTATGTCTCCAAGGCTAGAGTGCAGTGGTATCATCAGAAATCAGTCATCAGAGAGCACTGCCTTCTCCAACTCCTAGACTCAAGCGATCCTCCTGCCTCGGCCTCCCTCGTAGCTGAGGCTACAGGCACACACCACCACACCTAGCTAGTTTTTCTATTTTTTGTAGAGACAGGATCTTACTCTTATTCAGGCGGGTCTCAAGCTCCTGACCTCAAGGGATCCTCCTGCCTGGGCCTCCCAAAGTGCTAGGATTATACGTGTTACCCACTATATAGCCAGCCTTGTATTTTTTATTTAATGTATTTTGGGAAATTTTCTATTTTAGTGAATAGAGCTTGACCTCATTCCTTTTAACAGTTGAATAATATTCTATTTATATACCTGTTCCATAATTTAATTATTTACTGATAGCCATTTAGGTTCTTGTAATCTTGTGCTACCATAAGCATGCTGAAGTGAACATTCTAACACAGATATCTTTGTACACCTTTGCAAATATACCCAAAGGGTAGGTTCTTAGCAATTATTAGGTCAGAGAACAAAATTCTCTCTACATTTTCATGTTGGTTTACATTATAACTAACAATGTACGTAGTGTTAGTACTATGTACTTAGTACTAAGCTTACTTCCTCGTAGCATTCATAACACCAGTTACCAGGTTTACATCTTTGACAATTTAGTCAAAAGTGAAAAATTGTATGTCACTGACGGCTGGATTTATACTTCTTCAATTGTGAGTGAAGTTGTTATCTCTTTTCATGCTTATTGGTCAATTTTATTTTTTTCCCTGTGCATTAAATGTTCAAATCATTTATACAATTCTTTTCTCTTAGGTTTTCATTTCTTCCTGAAGGGACCAGAAACCTAGAATGCTAACTAGGTCTCAAGAGTATTGTCTTTTCTTGTTATCAAAAGGATTAGCCTCATAGGGCACAGCTTGAGCTCCTACGTGTTGAGCTGGTCACTCTTAAATGCTAATGAAGATATGTTGTGGTCAGACACCATGAGAGAAAACTAGATATTATACTTTCTTGGCCATTTCTACTATAATTTCAGATACCCAATAGTCATGTTAAAATCTAACTTAATTCACAATAAAATTATTTTATAATTTTGCGAATTATTAGCATTCAAAGTTTCAGCAAAGATGATCAAATACTAATTTCCTACCACCTTGCACATTCGTTTAAAACTTACCATGAGCATCCCGCCCCACCGTGAGACTTAATTTCCTTATCTGTAAATTAAGAGGTTTGGACAGATACAAAACCATGTCTGCAAACTAGGAGATCAAAAAGATCTATTTTCGTACTCAACAAATTCTATGCCTTTTTGACCTGAAAGGAAGCTGGGCTGCGTGGAAGGAAAATAATGTTTAACAAGAAGAAGATCTGATGAAAAGTGACCAAAGATTCTTGTTCTTAGTCTTACAGTTGTGGGACATTTGGAAGCATTTGTAGACTCTCTACCCCTGGTAGACTCTCTACCCCTGGGCTTCACAGTGTCCAGTCTTCTCTGTGACTAGGGCCAGGACCACTTCAAACTCCACAGACTAATTCCTTTGTTTGCTGAATCCTGAGAAAGGTTTTAATTTCTGCATATGTAATTGTTGCAAATACCAAGAAAGTTTTAGTAACCCAAGCAAATGTCTACATGGTATGTTCTTAAATTGATCACCACGTTCCATAAATACCGTATATACTCGAGTATAAGCCGAGTTTTTCGGCACAAAATTTGTGCCGAGTTCAGGTTTTTCGGCACAAATTTTGTGCCAGAAAAAACTCAGCTTATACTCGAGTATATACGGTATATTATTGGTGATAGTGTTGGTATTGATATTTTGAGACTGCTGTGTGTGTTTTGCAAGATAAAGCAAAAAAGTAATTATGTTGCTATGGGGAACTAGAATTTTTCAGCATGGAGGAGTATATATATCTTAAACATATATAACTATACGTTTCCTCTGGTTAAGTAAAATCTCTAAAATTTTAAAAACTGCAATGAATTAAAACCCACCAACCACATAAATCTTTGAGTTTATATGATGTTTAAGAAAGAAACTCATTTGTTACCTTTGGGCTGTGCAAGGAAACCAACTCTGTTTTGAAAATTGCTAAATAAAAAGGATGAGGCTTTTCGGTTATGAACTGTTTTCAGGGTCTAATAGTTGATGTGGGTAAGTTATCTTCATAGACAAGAAGCGAAGACAGAATGATCAGATTAGAATATCACTATTTTCAACCCCTAATTAAATAATAGATCCAGGCAGTCACTAATGGATGCTAATATCATAAACAGAGAAACAAGCAGACATTTTTTGACCTGGTTAGAAGAACAGACCATTATCTATGAAGAAGTCTTATTTTAAAACCTGACCCAGGATTTAATTAAGCCCTGAGATCCGGCCAGCAATTTACAAGTACGGGGGAAAGAGAAACATGTTAAATAATGTCATGGGGACACGATTAGCAAAATCTAGACTTTGGGAAACTGGACAGGAAAAATTATCACGCTTCTTCCACAAATAAGGAAAAAAATGAGGAGCATAAGAGATTAAAATAAGGGTTAAAATAAATGTAAGAGATTTATTAACTGATTATAATGTATGGACCTAATACAGGTCCGAATTTGAATAATTAGTAAACAAATTTATATGACAATTGAGAAAATGTGAACACTGAAACACTGAATAGATATTCGATGTTATTAAAGAATTATTGACGATCACAAAATATTGATAAGAAGTGCTAGTGGTTTACACTTAATTATTTTAAGAGCTTGTATCTTTTAAAGATACATATTGCGTTATTTATTGACGAAATCATATGATGTCAAGGTTTGATCCCAAGTCACTCAGGTTACAGGAAAGGGAATCAGAATAAGGGGAAATGGAGCAAGCTGCCCTGAGGTTGTCAGGGCTGAGGCTGCATGGTGGGTACATAGGAGTTCATTCTATTAGTCTCTAATTTACAGGTTCAAAACCTTTCATTAAAAAGATCTCTCTCTCTTTTTTAATGGACTAACAGTCCCAAGGATGCTAATTCTACTTTCCGAGCTGACATTGCCAACGTCAAAAAATCCCTGTAGCCCCTGTGCCCCAGCCAGCTAGCGTCCGCCGCGCCTCTCGGCCCAGTAGACCTCACCAAAATGCCATCTTAGATGGAGCACACCATGGAAACCATGATGTTCACGTTTCACAAATTTGCCGGGGATAAAGGCTACTTAACAAAGCAGGACCTCAGAGTGCTCATGGAGAAGGAGCTCCCGGGATTTTTTGGAAAATCAAAAAGACCCTCTGGCCTTAGACAAAATAATGAAGGACCTGGACCAGTGCTGAGATGGCAAAGTGGGCTTCCAAAGAGCTGCTTTTCCCTAACTGCGGGCCTCACCATCGAGTGCAATTGACTATTTTGTAGCACACATGAAGCAGAAGGGAAAGAAGTAGGCAGCACCGAGCAATTACTCTGCCCTGAAAAGTGTTCTCTCAAAAGATTGCTTCAAACATCTGCCCCACAGCTTCTCCCTGTATAAGGATTTCATGAGCAGATCAGGATCCTTAGAATATATACAAATAAAATCCACCTCCCATTTGTCAAGCAGAGAAGAAAAATTTAATAAAATGCCAGATGAGCTTTTGTTTTTTAAATTGTTTGCATCCCTTTTCCCTCAATAAACATAATCCTTTTTATAGCTCCAAATTTAGAAAAAAAAAAAAAAGTTCTGCTATTACAGGCAGTTCTCACTCCTTCCCTGAGATGAACAACACTTTGATCTGTACTACAATTCTTGTTATGGAGGTTACTGTCATCTTAGACATTCTTGAAAAGCCTAGTCCTTACATGGATTCATTCATTAAGAATGAATCATTCATTAAGAAGCTTCAAATTCTCCTTCTCACTGGCCTCCGACTCTCAGTCAGTGCCCCCACATACTATTCTCACACAGAGGACCACTGCTAGCCCCTCTTTCCATAACAATCCATCTGTTACTTAAATCTCTCTAGTCAAGAAACATTTTCAGACACTCAAAATTATCCAAAAGTTCTCCTACATAAAAAACTCAAACTGACCTCTCTATAACTTCCATTGTTTAAGCCTAGTTCTCCACTCTAGGATGACACTGAATGAGTTCAGTTCTTGTTTTTCATACAAGAACTCAAGCCCCTGAAGTATCTGAAGGCAATGATCATTGTCTCAAGGTTTTCTTTTCCTAAGTTCTTTCAAAAATTGCTTTTGTTTCTAGTTTTTCCTTTGGCCATTGCCCAGGAGGATGAAGCAGGAGGCTCATTTAAAATGAGAAGTTTGAGGCTACAGTGCACTATGATCATGCCTGTGAATAGCCACTGTATCCCACCCTGAGGAACATATAAGACTCTTACAATATTCACTATTTTAAAGTGGATAATTCAGAGGTTTTTAGTGTATTCCCAGTGTTGTGCAACCATTACCACTATCTAATTCCTCACTGCTTTTTTTTTTTTTTTGAGATCGAATCTCACTCTGTCACCTTATAGCTCACAGCAACCTCAAACTCTTGGGCTCAAGAGATCCTCTTGCTTCAGTCTCTTGAGTAGCTGGGACTACAGGCACCCACCACGATGCCCACGTATTTTTTAGAGACAGGGGTCTCATTCTTGCTCAGGCTGGTCTCAAACTCATGAGCACAAGCAATCCACCTGCCTCTGCTTCCCAGAGTGTGAGGATTACAGGCATGAGCTACGGGTGCCCAAGCCCCTTGTTGCTGTCCCGTAGCCCAATCAACAACACAGAGGTATCACTGCAGATGGAATGAATTATTTATTAATTAAGGGAAGACTGGGGGCTCACTCAGGCCCACAGCGATTGTTCATCTTTATCCACTGTATTATATATCCAAACTCATCAGATAAGAATAAGCAAGAATAAAGAAAAGCATTATTTGAGACTGCCATAAAAATTTCTCCTCAGCATAAATGTTACAAAGCACATACACGTCATTTCTAAGTCTGGAGCATTTAACTATCTTAAAGATAAACTACAAGGACACCAGGCTGTCTGTTCTGTCTGCCCACCTCTCTAAAAGGTTAAATGAAACTTTTGTGTAACTTGGAGTTAGGGAATGAAGAGCAACAGTTTAGCTCCACACAGGTGCTAAATCTCCACCTATGACTTGGCAGGGACCTCAGGGAATCATTTCTTAAGGCCTTTTCAGCAAGCAGGGAAGGATTAACTCCTGCATCTCTCCTGTTTTAGCAAGCAGGGAGGAATTAACCCCTGAGTCTCGCTTATAGCTGAGACTGGAATTTTCCTGTCCCAGGACCTCATACCTCAAGGAGCACATATAAAACAAAGCCACCATTCTGGGGTGCTGAAAATCGTGCCCCTTCACCCCCTTCACTACTTTTTTTTTTTTTTTTTTTATTGTTGGGGATTCATTGAGGATACAATAAGCCAGGTCCCTTCACTACTTTTTGTTCACATGAACTCTGCTCCACTTAAGCCTTCAATGTTTTCTTTTTTGTTTGTTTTTTTTTTGTTTTTTTGAAACAGAGTCTCAAGCTGCCACCTGGGTAGAGTGTTGTGGTGTCACAGCTCACAGCAACCTCCAACTCCTGGGCTTAAGTGATTCTCTTGTCTCAGCCTCCCACGTAGCTGGGACTATAGGAGCCTGCCACAACACCCAGCTATTTTTTGATTGTAGTTGTCATTGCCGTTTGGCGGGCCCAGGCTGGATTCAAACCCGCCAGCTCCACTGTATGTGGCTGGTGCTTTAGCCACTTGAACTACAGGCACTGAGCTAGCCTTCAATATTTTCAAATGAAAACATTTTATTATCTCTGAGATCAGTCCCTAAATCTGCTTCTTCTGGGCTGTCAACCTGGCATACCATTAGTGACCACCGCTCATCCCCTCACTGAATCCTGTGCATGGTCATGGATATGGTGATCCCTGGGAAAATAGTGGTAATCAAAGGGTGAGTGGCAACCAGAACTGAGTTTGACACTCCAGAGCCATTAATTTTCTGTGAAAAATAACTCTGCAGGTGAGTCATTGCCCATTCCTTGGTACATTCTGACTTCCCCAGACCCATCCTACCAGCCTGATCAATCAATACATTTTCTTGGATCTAATGAATATCAGCATTACTATCTCATCTGGATCCACCCCTGCTATATTCCTTCTGTTGACCCAAAAAAGCATAGGATTCATCCAGTTTTATTCTAGCAAAGCTAGTCTTCTCACACATATATGATCTGAGATGATTTGCAGCCAAAAAAACTTCTTTGGGACCCAAGGAAAGAGCACTGTGTTAGAGTTAGAAATTCTAGTCCCAGCTATACTATGTACTTACTGGGTAACATTGACATTTGTTCATTCACTTATTCATTCAACATTTATCAGGTACCTACTTTAAGCCAAATACACTATAGGGCAGGTACAAACAAACAAAAGGAAAATTCAGTTGCTTATCCACAGAATGTTCTAATGAGTAAGGTAGAAATCCAAGGTTATTATCAAATTAGGAAGATAAGAAATACTCAGAAAAGGAAAAGCAGCAGGAATGACGGTGCATGCTTGTAGACCCAACTACTCAGGAGGCTGGGGTGGAAGGATCACTTGAGTCCAGGAGTTTAAGGCCAGCCTGGGCAATGTAGCTAGATTCCCACAACTCTAAAAAAGCTTTTTTAAAAAAAGAAGAGAAAGGCTCGGTGCCTGTAGTTCAAGCAGCTAAGGTGCCAGCCACATACACCAGAGCTGGCAGGTTCGAATCTAACCTGGGCCTGCCAAACAACAATGACAACTACAATCAAAAAAATAGCCAAGTGTTGTGGCGGGCGCCTGTAGTCCCAACTACTTGGGAGGCTGAGGCAATAGAATTGCTTAAGCCAAAGAGTTGGAGGCTGCTGTGAGCTGTGACGTCAAGGCACTCTACCCAGGGCGACAGCTTGAGGCTCTGTCTCAAAAAAATAAATAAATAAAAAGGAACAGCAGTAGGATCTTTGAAGGGATAGGAAATCTAGGTTCCAATCTTAGTACCACACTTAGAGGCTGTTGAACAAGGCATTCATTCATTGAAGGCATTCAGTAGAATATTTAAGACCATATTACATACCAGAAACTATGCCAGGGACTTCATTTCCTCATCTATTGTGTCTGCCAGAATTCTCTTAATATTGTGAAGATCAAATGAAAGTTTACTATCTACAGAATAGTATCAATCTTCTTGATTGCATTATCCTTTACACTTTACAAAGTACTCCTACTTACATTATCCTCTATAACCTTTACAACAGTTACATTGTATGGATCTTCATCTGCATTTTACACATAGGAAACTGAAGCACAGAGAGGTTAAATAACTTGCCCAAAGTCATACAGCTAGCAAGAGATAGAACTCAGCCTTGACCAAATCCCATGGTTTTCCTTAAGAATTTGTAAAGTACTAACACTTCATGACAGATTGAGGCAAGAGTGTTTACAAGACTGCATACAATTAGGTGGCAAAAGATAACCAGATAATTGAAAAAATACACAGGCAGAGCCAGTGTGGCGGTGCATGCCTATAGTTCTAGCCACTCAGGAGGCTGAGGCATGAGGACTTGCTTGAGGTCAGGACTTTGAGGCGACAGTGAGCTATGATCCCACCTGTGAATAGCTACTGCACTGTCAGAAAAGTTTCATGGAAGAGATCTGAGCTGGACTTTGAAGGATAGATCGTTTGAATAGGTGACGAGAAGGGAAAGGGTATTCCAAGTGGGAAGGCTTCAGGAATTCAGCATTAGACAAATAGTGAAGAGGTTAGCTGGCCAAAGCAGGAGGGCTGAATTCAAGAGTAAATGCAGTAATAAAAAAATCTGGAAGGGAACATTGGCATCAGATTTGGAGAGACTCTATATGCCCTTTTATCTTTAGATGCTGGCCTTAATGACAGGTTTCCACGGGTTCGTCACTTAAATAAGGTCTTGGAAATAAAAACGTAGTGTACTATTACCCTATCGTTATCACCAGGTAGCTACACTCCCTAATCAGTTCAGCAATACAAAACTGTATTCTTAGAAAAAATTCCGGAAATTGATGACTAAATGCAAAAATAAAATGATCTGCCTACGGTTATACAGTTTATCGGGACAGTATTCCGCGTTCTTGACGACCATTGTGGACCCCCCCCCCCACACACACACACACACACACACACACACTTTCCCGACACTGGGCGCAGACACCAGACCCAGAGGTGGGGTGGGGCGGGGCGCGGGTCAGCTCAGCCGCGTTCATCCGGGTCGGAGAGGAGTTGGCGCAGCCTCCTCAGCGCCGCATGGGCTGCTGGGAAGGGCCTTGTTCTCCCAGTGTCTCGTGCCCGGATGTCTACGCGCCGCCACTTTCCAGCTCGGTTCTCCCTACCGTCTTCTCCGCGCGCTACGGGCGTGGACTCTCCCTCACCTTTTCCAAAGTTCCGCTCATCCTTTGCTACTGCAGCCTCTCACTGTGCCCTACCAACCGCGATCCCTGGACGTCTGAAAACACTAATGGAATGGCCTTGATCTGGTCCGGTAACGATATCCGACCGAAACTCATTCAACTTCCTCAGCACCTTGGTTCCGGCAGCTACAGAGACTCGGCGTCCAGAAATCGCCCTAGACTCCGCCCTCAGTAAAGTGTCACCTTCGCTGTTATTTCTCTTAAGCAGAATTAATTCCCATTTTTGTGGTACCACAATGCTTTGTACACAATTCTGGTATTTCATCTACCATACTACGTATAAATCATTTGTTGCTATCTCTGACCCATATGGGTTCTTAAAAGACTGAGATCCCGCTGACAATTTTATTTCAGTGGCTAGTACAGGATGTGGAGTTCTGAGTTCTAAACCGATTTAAGAACTAATTGCCTCTAAGTGAAACTTGGTGATATTCAATTGCCTCATAATAATTGAGAATAACTACATTTATTGAGTGACCACTACATTCAGTACATTATGCTGAGCGTATCAATTTATTCCTCTTAACAAGCCAGGGAGATACTATCATTTGATTTTGCAGATAAAGATGTTGAGGAATTAAGAGGTTAAGGAACTTGTTTAGGATCAATTCAAACTGATGTAGAGCTGTGTTTCAAAAACTTCTGTTTTTTTTTTTTTTTCCTAATTTGAGACAGAGTCTCACTTTTTCGCCTTCAGTAGAGTGCTGTAAAATTGTAGCTCACAGCAACCTTAAACTCTAGGGCTCAAGTGATCCTTTTGGCTTATTTTTTCTTTCTTTCTTTCTTTTTTTTTTTTTTCTTAGTGGAGACTGGGTCTCGCTCTTGCTCAGGCTGGTCTCAAACTCCTCAGCTCTTTTTATACACAATGTTTTCCCTATAACACCTGTTCTCACATGAGATAATATCACTGCAGGCATTCATTTACTTACTTTACACACATTGTTCACTTAACACTACATTGGGCCCATCCTTTGATTGAACCCTGGGAACATAGAGATAAATATTGCATGGTCCTTGCCCTTAAGTGACCCATAAAGATTAGTGGCTAAATCCTAAGCAAGTATAAAGTAGGGAGGGATTACAGTTACAAAGATATAAACTCTGGGTACAGAATGAGTATATGAGCACATAAATTCAGGATCAGATGAAATAAACACGCAGTTAATTTTTTTTCTTGCTGTTATTATTGATTCTGCTGCTGTTGTTATTGTTCTTGGCGAGGAGAAGGTGTAAAAACTGGTAGATAAGAATGGGGCTTCAATGATAGAAAGTTCGGTCTGTTGTCAGAATACCTGTCAAGAATCCTTATCCTAATGTTTTATCTATCCTTCCTATGATGAAATTCCCTGGAACTACCAAGATCTATATAGGTAAATCTCTTTTCCCCCAAAGGTACATCTTCTTCCCTCTGGGGAAGAATTAGTAGGAGAGAGTGATGGTTAATTCTACACATCAACTTGACTGGGAAATGGAGTACCTAAATATTTGGTCAAACATTATTTTGAGTGTTTTGTGTTTTTATGATGGATGGGTTCTGGATAAGAATAATATTTAAATCAGTGACTAAGTAAAGCAGATTGCCTTCCTTAACGTGCATGGGCCTCATGTAATGCAGTTGGAAGTCCTGAAAAGTGCAAAAAGGCTAACCCTCCCCCAAATAAGAGAATTCTTTCTGCCTGCCTATCTTTGAGATTTTGTTGTTGTTGTTGTTGTGTTTTGTATTTTGATATATATATATTTTTAAGGCAGGATCTTGCTCTGTTGCCCAAACTAGAGTGTAGTGGCATCATCACAGCTCCCTGCAGCCTCCAGTTCCTGGGGTCAAGTGATCCTCCTGTCTAGCCCCTCTGGAATAGCTGAGATTACTGCACCTGTCACCATGCTCAGCTACTTTTTTTTTTTTTTTTTTTTTTTTTTCTCGTAGAGATGGGGTCTTGCTTTTGCCCAGACCGATCTCAAACTCTTGGGCTCAAGTAGTCCTGTCTTGGCCTTCCAAAGTGCTAGGATTACGGCCTGGCTGCCTTTCAACTGTGACATTGGTTTTGTCTTTCTGCCAGCATTCAGACTAGAAATGTAACAATTTTCATGCTTCTTAGGTCTTTGGACTTAGACTGGAACTACACTATTAGCTCTTCTGGGTCTCTAGCTTGCCAGTTCACCCTGTAATCTTGGGCCTTTTCAACTTCTACAATCATATAAACCAATTCCTCAGAATAAATCTCTCTTGCTCTCTCTCTTTCCCTCTTTCTCCCATATGTGTATATGAGAGCTATGCACTACATAACAACATTTCAGTCAATGACAGACGGCATATATGATGATGATCCCATAAAATTATCTTATTTTCACCATACCTTGTCTACATTTAGACACACAAATACATTATATTACAATTAGCTTGGCTCGGTGCCTGTGGCTCAAATGGCTAAGGAACCAGCCACATACACCTGAGCTGGTGAGTTCGAATCCAGCCCGGGCCCGCCAAACAACAATGATGGCTGCAACCAAAAAAATACCCAGACATTGTGGCGGGTGCCTGTGGTCCCAGCTACTTGGGAGGCTGAGGCAAGAGAATCACTTAAGCCCAGGAGTTGGAGGTTGCTGTGAGCTGTGATGTCACAGCACTCTACCCAGGGTGATAGCTTGAGCCTTTGTCTCAAAAAAAAAATAATAATAATACAATTACCTATAGTATTAATACAGTAACATACTGTACAGTTTTGTGGCCTGGGAGCAATAGGCTATATCACATTGGATAGTTGTATAGTAGATTATACCACCTATGTTCATGTAAATACACTTTGCATTGTTCTCACGACAGCAAAATTGCCTAAGAACGTATTTCTCAGAATGTATAGAATGTGTCCCCTCATTAAGTGACACATGGCTGTATATATACACACATCCTATTGGTTTAGTTTCTCTGGAGAACCCTAAGTAATAAAGAGACCATCTAAAGAAACAAGTTTATATTGGGTGGTGCCTGTGGTTCAGTGGGTAGGGCACAAGCCCCATATACCGAGGGTGGCGGGTTCGAACCTGGCCCTGGCCAAACTGCAACAAAAAATAGCCAGACGTTGTGGCAGGCTTCTGTAGTCCCAGCTACTTGGGAGGCTGAGGCAAGAGAATCGCCTAAACCCAGGAGTTGGAGGTTGCTGTGACACCACAGCACTCTACTGAGGGCGATAAAGTGAGACCCTATCTCTTAAAAAAAAAAAAAAAAGAAATAAGTTTATAGGTAAGTGATGCACTGAGCATAATGCATTACATATACTGGCCATTCAATACAATGTAGTTATTCTCAAATATTGGGCAATTCAATTAGCCCCAGGCATGATGGCACACACCTATAGTCCTAGCTATTCAGGAGACTAAGACAGGAGGATTGCTTGAGCCTAGGAGCTTGTAGCTATAGTGAGCTATGATTGGGCCACTACACTCTAGCCTGAGCAACAGAGCAAGACCTTGTTGCAAAAAAAAAAAAAAAAAAAAAAACTATTGGGATTTTAGAAGTGAAATTTTAAGTAGGAAAAAAAATAAACGTCTATCAAGCACTTAGTATGTATGACACCCATTTCATAGATGATGAAAGTATCTAGTAACAAAGTCATAAGTGGTAACCTTTCCTGTTTCAGTGCCTGTGCTCCTTCTGTTCCATAGTTCTGTCACTATAGGTTTGCAAAACGACAGGTTGGCTAGGTCAGAGAGTTTCTTTCCTTGTCTAGTCCAGGTAATACACAAGTACATCTTTGTGTTCTTCATAGACTCTATGGAGTGGGGCATGTGGATGGAAAGGGAAAAACAAGGAAGAAGAGGACAGTAAGTTCTTTGTATAAAGGTACAAGTATTCCCAAGGTAACTATAGTATTTTAAAAGGTCAGGAATTGACTGAGCATGGTGGCTCATGCTTGTAATACTAGCACTCTGGGAAGCCTGAGTTTAGGAGTTCGAGACCAGCCTGAGTAAGTAAGAGCAAGACCATGCTCTACTAAAAATAGAAAACTAGTCAGGTGTTGTGGTAGGTGCCAGCAATCCTAGTTTCTTGGGAGCCTGATCCAGGAGGATTCCTTGAGCCAGGTATTTGAGGTTGCTATGAGCTGTGACATCACAGCACTCTACCCAGGGTGACAAAATGAGACTCTGTCTCAATAAATAAATGGTCAGGAATCTAGAAACAAAAGGGAGATAAAATGAGCACATAGGATGTAAAAGGAACTTTTCAATATCCATGAATGTGTGGGGATGGATATTATTGTTGGCAAGATCTGCGGCTGATGTTATGAGTTCTAAAGGAATATGAGCTTACTGGACTTCCCAGAAGGACCCTTTCTTATAGATGTAACCAGAAGTCCTTGCATATCCATCATTCTGTAATTTCTCTGACTTATTTTGCCTCTAGCCTCTAAAAACTGCACTTCCCTTGTGGAAACCAAGACAACTCAACACAGTCCACTTAAAGGATATCAAAGCTCTTTGGATTTTTTACTTCATCCTTCTATAGACTATGAGCTCCTCAAGGTCAAGCATATACTTTAATTCATCTTTTATCTCCAGCATCTAGTCCAGGTCCAGGCTTATAGGAATATGCATATGGTGAACAGAATTGAAAGCTTACTCTTTTCCTTCTCCTTTCTCCTACCTATAACCCATCTCTACAATGATATTTATTGTATGCATCTTCACAAGCAGTAGAGTAGAAGCACTGGGATGGAAGAATGTACATAAAACAAAGGCTCAGATCTATTCCTGCCTCTGCCATTTACTCACTGCGTGGTTTTGAAAGAGAACGGTGATTCTAAGTCTGGCTGAAATGTAGACATAGAGAAAACTGGTGAGAAGAGACTAGACAGGCAGGATAGAGTCAAACTGTAAAATTACAGGCCAAAGGTTTGGAGAGGCTTTGACCAATTGGGAGAGTGAAAGAGTGGAATAGTTTAAGAGTTAATGGAGCCAGCAAGTCCAGTTGGAAGACTAAGGTGGCAACTTCAGCGAGATGGAGGAGGGCCTAAGTTAAGGCACTGATAGAGATGGAAAGGAGTCAGCATGAAAGATGTGTAGGAGGTAGAAGGGACAGGTTTCAGTCATTAGACATTAGCAGTAAAGGACATTGTGAGTTATAGTTTGAGTTGAGTACTGAGAATCAGTCTACATAATATAACCAGGTAATAGGTAAGCCAATTTCCCATCTCCCGGGCATGTGACCTGCTACTGCTTCTCTCTTTATTTCCTGGAAGCTCCTTTAGCCATCAGCCTAGAGCAGCAAATAGACTGAGCTTCACTGAATACCTCCATTCCCCCTAGTGAGAGAAATAGAAAAGAAAGACTAGATCATTTGGATACCACCTATAAAAGACTGCCTAAAGTAAGTAACTTAGCCCTAAATTATGGATGTTTTCACCCTTCATGATGAATGGATATTGGAAGAAAGTAATGATGACAGGGCTAAGGGAGAGCCAAATAGAAATTCACAAGAATAGGGTGGTGCCTTCTCTGTACTTTCAGAACTCATTTCTCATGCTCTTACCCTGGTGTACTATAACTACCGTATATACTCGAGTATAAGCCGAGTTTTTGCCGGCACAAAATTTGTGCCGAGTTCGGGGTTTTTCGGCACATACTTGAGTATATACGGTATTTGTTCACTTGTATATCTTCTCCACAGATCTTTATGAGATCCACTAGAGTACTGTTAGTGGTATTTTTTCATTGTACCCTCAGCATTTGGCACAGGTCACAGGACATAATGAGGCTCTAACAAATATTGAATGAAATGTCTGTGTGAATGTTAAAAAGTTCCCAGATGCAGGGCAGTGCCTGTGGCACAGTGGATAGGGTGCCGCCCCCATATACCAAGGATGGTGTGTTCAAACCTGGCCCTGGCCAAACTGCAACAAAAATATAGCCAGGTGTTGTGGCAGGCGCCTATGGTCTCAGCTATTCGGGAGGCTGAGGCAAGAGAATCCCCTAAACCCAGGAGTTGGATGTTGCTGTAAGCTGTGATACTACAGCACTCTACTGAGGGCGATAAAGTGAGACTTTGTCTCTACAAAACAAAACAAAACAAAAAAAAAGTTCCCAGATGCAGGCTGAGCACAGTGGCTCACACCTATAATCCTAGCATTCTGGGAGGCTGAGGCAGGTAGATTGTCCAAACTCAGGAGTTTGAGACCAGCATGAGCAAGATTGAGACAAGTCTCTACTAAAAATAGAAAAACTAGCCAGGTGTAGTGGTGCATGCCTGTAGTCTTAGCTACTTGAGAGGCTGAGGCAAAAGGATTGCTCAAGGCCAAGAGTTTGAGGTTGCTTGATGTATGATGCCACGACTCAATCCAGGGCAACAGAGTGAGATTCTGCCCCCCCCCCAAAAAAAAAAAAAAAGGTCATAGAGGCAAATATGGCGTTTGTTTTTCCTAAGATCTTTTGGCCCACAAAAAAGCATTGAG
Organism: Loris lydekkerianus; assembly: GCA_963574355.1. NCBI lineage: Eukaryota > Metazoa > Chordata > Mammalia > Primates > Lorisidae > Loris > Loris lydekkerianus. The sequence goes on from CAUYPK010004757.1 coordinate 21,667, forward strand.
GTACTTTGCCTTTCTGGTTTTATTTTTACAAGCCAGCCTTCTTTAAAAGCTTAAAAAAAAAAACCGTGCTCCAGTTCTCAGTACAGCCACATCAGAGAACACCTTAGGGAACAAGAGAATAAAAGAAGGCCCTTTAGAAGACTATGTTTGATCTCAGGGTAAACGTCCTTTAAAGTAATAGTTACATGGTCACCTATTATAAAGTTTCCCAGTGGTGCCAAAATGTTCTAATTTATAGTTTATGTGAAAATATATACTTTAAGATACCTCAAACTGAAAACTATTTTAGCTTCAGTAGGACTTTTTTATTTCTATTTTTTGGTATGTTTTTGGTGTAAAGAAAATCATACTTAAAAAGAAAAAGCATAAAAGGCCAGTGTTGAGGAGGGCTGGCTACCTTCGAAGAGCCAGAAAGAGATGGCACTGACTCCCCAGCTTATACTGTACCAGAAGGTTTCTGCCTGTGCAGGGCTGAGTTGAGTGGGAATTACCTAACCCTGTAGAGAGGGCAAAAGGATGATGAAAGAGTCTGCAAGAGGGAAGCTCAAGTGGTTAGGAGGATCATAGGAGTCCATAAGAAGGGAGAGGGAGGGTGCAAAGAACCACTCACCAGGCATCTAGATGTGCAACTCAGATAAGAATCTTTCTAGAAGCCCAAAACCTGTGTTCGGCCTCCACGACAGGAGTACTGGAAGAGTACCTCCTGCACAGAGCTTCTTCCAACAGAAGGATACTGGGAGACCTGGACACCGGAGAGACTCTCCCTATCCACCTTCCTCCCACCCCTTCCAGGCCGGCCTGCTCTAAACCATTTGTTATGGTTTACACATTACTCAACATAAGAAAGTCTTATAGTAGGAAGAATGTTTGTGTTGCTGTTTTCTGAGGCCCAGATATCACACATGTATTGGAAATCAGAAACAAAAGAATCATAATTCCACTCTAGCAAAACACTCATAGACTCTGTTGTAAATCTCCTGCCTGGCAGCCTGGGATTAGGATACACAGGGGCAGATTTTATAAAATGTAATCAGAAGATAGTAAGAACTCCTCGATCTTCTGATCTTCATCTCCACTGTACACTCTATCTCTTCATTTGAATGATCCCTCCTCTTTACCTCCACTTCTACCACCCAAGGCCCACTTTTTTTTTTTTTTGAGACAAAGCCTCAAGCTGTCGCCCTGGGTAGGGTGCTGAGGCATCACAGCTCACAGCAACCCCCAACTCCTAGGCTTAAGTGATTCTCTTGCCTCAGCCTCCCAAGTAGCTGGGACCACAGGCGCCCGCCACAATACCCAGCTATTTTTTTGGTTGCAGCCGTCGTCGTTGTTTGGCGGGCCTGGGCTGGATTCAAACCTGCCAGCTCAGGTGTATGTGGTTGGTACCTTAGCTGCTTGAGCCACAGGCACCGAGCCCCAAGGCCCACTTTTTTTGTTTCTCACCTGAACTATTGTGCTGGCCTTCTAATTGATCTACCAGCCTTTAGTGTAATTTCCGTTTCAGTTTTGTCCCCAGAACAATCCTCTGAAGTACATATTATGGAGATTATGAATTAAAAAGAAAAACAGACTGTACACAATGACTCACTCCTGTAATCCTGGCACTTTGGGAGCCTAAGACAGGAGAATCATCTGAGCCCAGAAATTGAAGGTTACAGTGAGCTATGATTGTCCCATTTCATTCCAGCCTGGGTGACAGAGTGACACCCTTTCTCTAAAAAATAAAATAAAAACCAACCTGAGCCACAGAGAGACCTTATCTCCAAAAATAGCCAGGCATTGTGGTTGGTGTCTATAGTCCCAGCTACTTGGGAGTCTGAGGCAAGAGAATTGCTTAAGCCGTAGAGTTTGAGGTTGCTGTGAGCTGTGACACCACAGGACTGTGCCAAGGGCAACAAAGTGAGGGTCTGTTTAAAAAAAAATAAAATAAGATAAAATAAAAAGCAAAACAAACACCTGTCAATAGCTCATTGCAGTCTTCCAATGTAACAACACACTACTTACCTTGGCATTCAGAGCTCTCACGATATATCTCCAATTTACCATTCTAACCACTCCTATTCACATAGCCATTGCTCCTACCACTTTGATTAACTCTGTTCTACACTTTTTCCTATACCTCTATGATAGACTTTATAATTTGTTTTATAGTTATTTGAGGATATGTTTTGTCAGACCACCAGACCATGCTTCATTATTTTAGGATTGTTCTTTGATTCAACTTAATGTTTCTCCTAGCCTCTCATTATCATCTAAACATTCTAGGCATCAGCAAATATTTATGGGTGAACACTGAGCTTGCTGTAGAACATTGAGACATTTGGCTGCAAGGTTTTTGATCAAAATAAAGATGATTATCATGATAGACTATGCATTCCTATCTTAGCCACTGAGAGCCTTTTCTTCAAAAAAAGATGGGGGCATACTTAGCTATTTTTGAAGAATACATAAAAGTAAAAAAAAAAAAAAAAAAAACAATACCTCACTCAAAGGTAGCCAGTAGGTTAACATTTCACTGTATTTCTCTTTTTACCATGTATTTGAAAAAAATAGTTTTAACATAGTCTGCATATAGTTTTAAGGGCAGTTTTGTTCCTGGTACTTTATGACATAAGCTATTCCCTAGTTTATTAAAAACTCTTTGCAAATACCATTTTGTAGCTATAAAATATTCTATTACAAAGATGTGTCATTGGACCTAACTTTTTTCTTTTGATATTACAGTTTGTACTAAAATTTAATATTCAAAAATACTTTCTTCTTTTCTTTTCACTTTGTTGCCCCTTGGTAGACTGCTGTGGCGTCACAGCTCCCAGCAACCTCAAACTCTTTGGGGCTTAAGTGATTCTCTTGCTTCAGCTTCCCTGTAGCTGGGACTACAGGTGCCCGCCACAATGCCTGGCTATTTTTTTGTTGCAGTTGTCATTGATGTTTAGCTGGCCCAGACTGGGTTCGAACCTGCCACCCTCACTGCATTTGGTTGGCGCCCAAAGAATACTTTCTTCTTATAGCAATCATAAGAAACTGAATTAGTTCAGATGGAGTCATTTTGAGACTTTTGATATACTTTATCATAATGCTACATTTTTATTTCACTGTATTTCCTGTTTTATCACACCTTCAGAAGCAGTGAATATTAACGTATTTGACAACTTTCCACATTTGCTAAGTAAACAATTGTACATCAGGCCAGGCGCGGTGGCTCATCCCTATAATCCTGGCACTCTGGAAGGCCGGGCAGGTAGAGTGCCTGAGCTGGGGAGTTGTAGAACAGTCTGAGCAAGAGTGAGACCCCGCCTCTAAAAAATAGCTGGGTGTTGTGACCAGTACCTGTAGTGCCCAGCTACTTGGGAGGCTGAGGCAAGAGGACCAATTGTGACCAAAAGTTTGAGGTTATTATGTGCTATGACATCATGGCACTCTACTGAGAGTGACAAAATGAGACTTTGTCTCAAAAAAAAAAAAAAAAAGTTTGTACATCAGAAAAATTTGTAAAGAATTTGCAAATTTGATAGTTTAAAAGTGTATTTTTGGCTGGGTGCAGTGGCTCATGCCTATAATCTAGAACTCTGGGAGGCCCAGGCAGAGGATTGCCTGAGCTCACAGGTTCAAGACCAGCCTAATCCAGAGTGAGACCTTGTCTCTAAAAATAGTTGGGCACTTTGTTGGCACCCAATGCCTGTAGTCCCAGATACTTGGGAGGCTCAGGCAAGAGAATCACTTGTGCCCAGGAGTTTGAGGTTGGTCTGAACTATGACACCAAGGCACTCTACTGAGGGCAACAAGTGAGACTCTGTCTCAAAAGACAAAAACAAAAAAAGTGTATGTATATACATACATACATACATACATATATATGTATGTATGTATGTATATATATACATATATATATATACATATATATATACATATATATATATATATATATGTATGTATGTATATATTTGCAACACTCTCACTTTGTTGCCTTCAGTAGAGTGCTTTGACATCATAGGGCACGGCAATCTCAGACTCTTGGTTACAAGTGATCCTCTTGTTTCAGACTCCCAAGTAGCTGGGACTACAGGTTCCTACCACAAGGCCTGGCTCTTTTTTAGAGATGAGGTCTCATTCTTGCTCAGACTGTTCTAGAACTCCTCAGCTCAGGCAGTCCACCCACCTTGGCCTCCCAGAGTACTAGGATTATAGGCATGAGCCACCATGCTCAGCTGTACAAAGGGTTGTTTTTTTTTTAAGACAGTGTCTCACTTTGTCGCCCCTTGGTAGAGTGCTATGGTATCATAGCTCACAGCAATCTCAAACTCCTGGGCTTAAGTGATTCTCTCTGCCTCAGGCTGGTCTCAAACCCGTGAGCTCAGGCAATCCATCCCTCTTGTCCTCCCAAGTGCTGGGATTATAGACTTGATCCACTGCCCCTGCCCCAAAGTGTATTTTTTTGTTTTATTTTTTTCTCTTTTTCTTCTCTCTGTCTTCTCTCTTTGTGTTTTGTTTGTTTGTGTTTGTGTTTTTTGTTTTTAGAAACAGAACCTTGCTTTGTCACCCAGGCTGGAGTATACAATCAAGCTCACTGCAACCTGGACCTCCTGGTCTCAAGCAGTCTTCCTGTTTCAGCCTCCTGAGTAGCTAGAAATACAGGTGCATGCCACCACAGATGGCTACTTTTTATTTGTATTTGTATTTGTATTTTTTGAGACAGAGTCTCACTATGTCGCCCTCAGTAGAGTGGCATGGCGTCACAGCTCACAGCAATCTCAAACTCTTGGGCTTAATTGATTCTCTTGTCTCAGCCTAACAAGTAACTGGGACTTCAGGTGCCTGCCTCTATGCCCAGCTATTTTTTTGTTATTGTTGTCACTGTTATTTAGTAGGTCCAAGCCAAGTTTAAACCTGCCTACCTCTGTGTATGTGACCAGAGCCCAATCCCCTGAGCTACAGGTGCTGCGCCAACAGATGCCTAATTTTTAAATTTTTGTAGAGATGGGGTTCTCAATATATTGCCCAGGTTGGTGTTGATCTCCTGGCCCCAAGAAATCCTCCTTCCTCAGCCTCCCAAAGTGCTATGACAATAAGAGTGAATCATCATACCCAGGCTATTTTCAGGTTTTATTGCTAGTGTGGGTGACCATTTCTCTTATCCTTTATTTTTTAATGAATAATTCTAAAGGACTCTTTTTTCTGGGGCGGCGCCCGTGGCTCAGTGGGTAGGGCGCCAGCCCCATATACCGAAGTTGGTGAGTTCAAACCCAGCACCTGCCGAACTGCAACCTAAAAATAGCCAGGCGCTGTAGCCGGCGCCTGTAGTCCCAGCTGCTCCGGAGGCTGAGGCAGGAGAATCGCGGAAGCCCAAAAGCTGGAGGTTGCTGTGAGTCCTGTGACATCACAGCACTCCACCAAGGGCAGTAAAGTGAGACTCTGTCTCTACAAAAAAAAAAAAAAAAAAAAAGCCGGGCATTGTGGCAGGTGCCTGTAGTCCTAGCTACTCCGGAGGCTGAGGCAAGAGAATCACCTAAGCCTGGGAGCTGGAGTTTGCTGTGAGCTGAGATGCTACAGCACTCTACCGAGGGTGACAAAATGAGACTCTGTCTCTACAAAAATAATAATAAAATAAAGGACTATTTTTTCAAAAGAGTCGATATTAAGGGGGTATAAGTGTTTTTGTTACATGGATCTCCTGTATAATGCTTAAGTCAGAGCTTTTGATGTGCCCATCACCAGAATAATGCTCATTGTACCCGACAGATAAGTTTTTATCCCACACTCACCTTATTGTCCGCCTCCCTTCTTGGTTTCTCATGTTCTTTATATTGCTTTGTGCTCATGTGTACCATCTATTAGCTCCCACTTATTAGTGAGAACTTACAGTGTTTGGTTTTCCATTCCTCAGATACTTCATTTAGGGTAGTAGTCTCCCTCCATGTTGCTGCAAACTACTACTTATATATTTAAAGCTGAGTAGAGAAACTACTACTCTTTCATTTCTTTTTATGGCCAAGTAGTACTCTATTTTATATTTATACACACACACACTACAGTTTCTTTATCCTCTCATGAGTTGAAGGTCAGTAAAGCTGATTACACATCTTTGCAATTGGGAATTGTGCTGCAATAAACTTTTTTTTTTTTTTTTTGAGGCAGAGACCTCAAGCTGTCACCCTGGGTAGAGTGCTGTGACGTCACAGCTCACAGCAACCTCCAACTCCCGGGCTTAAGCGATTCTCTTGCCTCAGGCTCCCAAATAGCTTGGACTACAGGTGCCTGCCACAACACCTGGCTATTTTTTTGGTTGTAGTTGTCATTGTTTGTCAGGCCCGTGCCAGATTCGAACCCACCAGCTCTAGTATATATGGCTGGCGCCTTAGCCACTTGATCTACAGGCACCCAGCCTGCAATAAACATTCGAGTGCAGGTATCTTTTTGATAAAATGACTTCATTTACTTTGGGTAAGTACCCAGAAATAGGATTGCTAAATTGAATTGTAGATCTGCATTTCTTTCTTTGAAGAACTTCCGTTCTTGGGTGGCACCTGTGGCTCAAAGGAGTAGGGTGCCAGCCCCATATGCCAGAGGTGGCAGGTTCAAACCCAGCCCCGGACAAAAACTGCAAAAAAGAAAAAAGAATTTCGGTTCTGTTTTCTGTAGAGGTTATATTATTATTTAGTCCCCCAAACAGTGTATTCCTTTCTCTTTTTTCGCCCTTTTTTTTTTTTACTTTTTAATAATGGCCATTCTGATAAGGATAAGGTGGTATCTCACTACAGTTTTAATTTGCATTTCCCTGATGATTAGTGATATTGAGCATTTTTTCTTATGTTAGCCATTTGTTTATCTTATTTTGAAAAACTTTTGTTCATGTTACTTGCCCACTTTTTGATGGGGTTGTTTATTTCTTGCTGCTTTGTTTGAGTTCTTTGTAGATTCTGGAAATCAATCTTTTGTTGGATGCATAGTTTGTGAATATTTTCTCCCGTTGCATAGGTTATTTATTCTGTTGATTATTTCCTTTGCTGTACAGAAGTTTTAACTTAATTAAGTGCCATTTATTTGTTTTTGTTGTTGCTATATTTGCCTTTGGAGGCTTAATCATAAATTCTTTGCCTAGGCTGATGTCTAAAAGAGTTTTTCCTACATTTTCTTCTAGAACGTCTATAGTTTTATGACTTACACATGAAGTCTTCAATCCATCATGAATTATTTTTTGTGTATCAAGAGAAATGGGGATCCTGTTTGATGCCTCTGGATATGGCTATCCAATTTTCCCAGCACCATATATTGAATCCTGTTCCTTTGGGACTTACCTGTTCATGTCCAGTTCCTATTTATCCTTTGTGATATTAGTACCTTTATTCCTGACAAATTCAGTGAGACCTCCTAACTCTTTCATGGTCCCTAGTCCTTTCTGAAAATCCAGAACTATCCTCTTTTTTGAATCCAAACTCTTTCTAAAACTGGGCCGTATAGCATCTCAGGGCCCCTCATAATGTATATCCTTATAATAAAATGCTCAACAAACTTCCATCCCAAACCATTTAAAGTAACATGTTCCTTACGACCAAAATAACTAAATTCTTCAGAGTGGGGCCAGGAATGGTGGCCCACACCTGTAATCCTAGCACTCTGGGAGGCCAAGGTAAGGAGATTGATTGAGCTCAGGAGTTCTGGACCAGCCTGAGCAAAAGTGAGACCTTGTTGGTGAAAACAACCAGGTGTTGTGGTGGGCACCTGTAGTCCCAGGTACTTTTGAGGCTGAGGCAAGTGGATCACTTGACCTCAAGAGCTTGAAGTTGCTATGAACTATGATTGTGCCACTCCACTCCAGCTTGGGCAAGAAAGTGAGACCCTGACTCATTAAAAAAAAAGGTGGGGGGACTCTTATACTAATCACGAGATGAATAAAAAAAATTAAGGCTCAGAGTTGAAGTGCCTTGCACAATATCATACTATCAGAAAATGAAGCCAGGTTTTCAGTTTCATAGCCCAGTGCTCTTTTCATTCAACTACTACTAATACTCAACATTATCTCATTTGATACTTGTTAGTTAGAGACCCCTATTTGGCCAGTTTATCATTATCAGAAAGCCTCTAAAGCAGTTAGTTCGTCTATCTCTAAGATCACATGGAAGGGATCAACAAAGACTAAAAGTTATTTCTCTCTGTGATGGCTCATGCCTGTGATCTTAGGACCCTCATCAACTGACATGGAAGGATCACTTGATCTCAGGAGTTTGAGACCAGCCTAAGCAAGAGCGAGACCCCATCTTTACTAAGAATAGAAAAAATTTGCCCAGGACTGTGGCAGGTGCCTGTAGACCAAGCTACTCTGGAGGCTGATCACTTGAGCCCAGGAATTTGAAGTTTCCTGACACCATGGCACTCTAGCCTGGGATAACAGAGTGAGACTCTGTCAATGAACAATACATAAAGATTATTTCTTTACAGTTAGATAAGCAAATAAACTTCCCTCTCCTGCTTATTTGCCTAATTAGAAACTGTAGTGCAAGATAAACCACACTTACTTACCTATGAAATCTCCTAGCTGAGAAGACAGGGGCTCAAAGTCCTAACTTCTTAACCAGTTTGTGAAGACTTGTTAGAGCCAGAACCATTTTGACTAGGAGAAAGAGACTGAATACTGCTAGTAAGAGGTGTCATTCTAAACATAAAGGAGTCAGCTTTAGCTATATAAGCTTTAGAAACTTTGGGCTTGTTTCTTCAAAGGTCCTTTCCAGCCCAAGATATTATGATTCTGAGTTTCTCAAGACTGTGCAACTCTAGAAGCATTATATAGTCTATAAAAGCTCTAAAATCTTGTCATTCTTGTGGAACAACTTTACAAAGGGAGGGCGAAGTTGTGGAATAGCCAGTTCTTAGCTGTCTCTCCTTCCCTACCTGCCCACCCCCAGTTGGCTGTCCAAATTAGGTGTTTATTTATTTTTTTGAGACAGAGTCTCACTTTGTTGCCCTCAGTAGAGTGCTGTAATGTCATAGCTCACAGCAACCTCAAACTCTTGGTCACAAGTGATCCTCTTGCCTCAGCCTCCCAAGTAGCTGGGACTACAGGCTCTGGCCACAACACCGGGCTATTTTTAGAGACAGGGGTCTTACTCTTGCTCAGGCTGGTCTCCAACCTGTGAACTCAGGCAATCTACCTGCCTCAGCCTCCCAGAGTACTAGGACTACAAGGGTGAGCCACCGAGCCCGGCCCAAATTAGGTATTTTATTAAATTCTCAATGGGAAAATACAAAAATTGTGGCACATTCATTCGTGGACATTATTTTATCCGTTCAATTAAAATGGCAAACAGGCTCAGCGCCCGTAGCTCAGCTGCTAGGGCGCCAGCCACATACACCGGAGCTGGTGGGTTGGAACCCAACCCAGGTCTGCCAACCAACAATGACAATTACAACAAAAAAATAGCTGGGCAATATGGTGGGCAACTGTAGTCCCAGCTACTTGGGAGGCTAAGGCAAGAGAATCACTTAAACCCAAGAGTTTGAGGTTGCTGTGAGCTGTGACATCACTGCACTCTACTGAGGATGACATAGTTAGACACTGTCTCAAAAATAATAATAATACAAGAAAATGGCAAACAAAAATACTTAATATTCAACCAACAAGACACACACAGTGTTGTCCCAATTGTGTTAAAATAGATGGGGTGGGGGTAAGAATGACAGAAGCTAACAGTGATTGTTTTGGTCGGTTGGATAATCATTTTTATTTCTATTATGCTTTTCTTAGTTTCCCAATTTTCTAAAATATGCACTTATTTTTGTAGTGAGAAGAAAAAATGCCTTAAGTCAGGTCATATCTGCGCTGCCAATTTATTTCGCGTTGGGACATAGAGACGAGTCATAAGAAAGGCGACGGCGGGCCCAGCAGGGCTGTAACCAGGGATGACTTTGAAGAGGCGGGACAAACACTGGAAAGGGTGGGAACTCTTCAGCACAGCTAGATTACAACCCGGAAGCACTTGCGGTGGCACCCCACCGAGCAATAGCCCCACCGAGCAATATAACGTGGCAGCCACAGCACATAGCCACCGCCCTCCCGCGGACGTCTCAGCTAGCCTCCGCCCCTTGCCTCTCCCCATTGGTCCGCTATAGCTCGTTCGTTTGCTCAGGGGCCGCCCCTCGGGCTGCGGGAGCCTGGCGCTCACTCCGCCTTTGGACAGTGGCGGTCAGGCTGAGTTTGGTCCGGCAGAGGGGATGGGGGAGCGGTTCAACCACCTCTGTCGCTGACTCCATGCCAAGTACCATGCCAGTGTTTTTCCTTAGTCACGGGCTCATGGGATCCGCAAAAAAGAAGTGATTTGCCACCGAAATGGTTCTCACTTGGGTTCTGGGCTTGTGTGGAGTGCACTTATCAATGCTGCCTCTAATTCCCGGGAGGATGGTAGGTTCTAGTTTTCCAGAGGTGATGTCATCACAAAACCTTTCTAAGGTCCTAATGCCCAAGGATAGGATCGCAGAACCACTCAAAATTAGATTTCCTTAGAGATTGGGTGGGAATATAATTCGTTGTTGAAACTGGACTGCTTTGAGAGTTTAAGGAGATTCTATTATATTAATAATGGGCATAACAGTTGTAAATGTGGACTACTGTGGAGTTTTATAAATTGTGATAAAATAATAAAATTTTTCATTTCAAGCATTTTTCAGTGTACAGTTCAATCGTATTAATTACATTCACAATGTCCTGCAACCATCGCCATTGTGTATTTCCAAAAACGTTTCATTACTCCAAATAGTGTCTCAATACTCATTAAGCAGTAATCCCCCATTAACCTTTCCCACTAGCCTGTGTATTCTGTCTCTGAATTATCTTATTCTAAGTATTTCGTTTGGTGGCTGCTACGTTATACTCAGTTTTTGTTCCCAGAAAAAAGTGGTACATGTAGTTGAAATTATTGTGACAGTAGATAAACTGAATAATTTTCGAGTCAGTGTTAAGCAAACAAAGATACTGTTGTTAATAAAACAAACAAGATCTTGGCTTACCTCAGGACATAAAGTTTATAGAATGGCGGTTTCTTTCATGGCTTAGGATATTAGAATTTTAGAAATCTAATAATTCCTGGCTGTTACCTGAAGGACTGCCTGTATGAAGCCAAGAGCCAAAATGTCAACTTAAAACTATTTTTTGGGTAGTGCCTGTGGCTCAAAGGGGTGGGGCACTAGCCCCATATGCTGGAGGTGGCAGGTTCAAACCCAGCCCCAGCCAAAAACTGCAAAAACCCCCTTTAAAAAAAAAAAAAAAAACACACACACAAAGTATGTTAATAGAAACATGCTCAGGCATAGGCTATTCCTGTAGCTCAGGCGGCTAAGGCACCAGCCACATACACCAGAGCTTGTGGGTTCAAATCCAGCCTGGGCCTGCCAAACTACAACCAAAAAATAGCTACTTAGGAGGCTGAGGCAAGAGAATCACTTAAGCCCAGTGAGCTGTGATGCCATGGCACTCTACCCAGGGTGACAGCTTGAGGCTCTGCATCAAAAAAGAAAAAAAAGAAAGAAATGTGCTCATAAAATTTGGCTTTTTTTTTTTTTTAAGACAGTTTCACTCTGTTGTCCAGGCTAGACTGCAGTGGTATCAGCCTACCTTACAGCAACCTCAAACTCTGGGGTTCAAGTAAACGTCCTGCCTCAGCATCCAGAGTAGCTCAGACTATAGGTGTCGGCCACAACACCCAGCTAATTTTTCTTTTCTTCTTTTTTTTTTTTTTTTTTAGGAGAGCTGGGATCTAGCTCTTGCTCAGGCTGGTCTTGAACTCCTCAGCTCAAGTGATTTTCCCACCTCAGCCTCCTTTACTGCTGGGAGTACAACTGTCAGCCACCATGCTTAGCCCAAAATTTGGCTTTAAAAAACAATTGGGACTACATGTCCGAAGTTCAAAATCATTTTATTCAACAAAGATCTACAAAGAACTTTACATCTATTAGGGTCTTTATTCTTATTTTATCCATTAATTAAAAAAGTAAATATTATCAATTCACTTTCTCTGAGATTTAATTGGTGCACTCTGTTAGAGTTTGAATAAAACTATTCCTTGTATCACGTATCCAGATGAAATGGCAATGCTTTCCCCATCATGTTCATTTCTAGACATATTTTTTTTTTTTTTTTTTTTTGAGACAGAGTCTCACTTCACCACCCTTGGTAGAGTGTTAGCTCTTGGGCTCAAACAATTCTCTTGTCGCAGCCTCCCGAGTAGCTGGCTCTATACATGCCCACCACAACCCCTGGCTGTATTAAGAAATGAGGTCTCACTCTTGCTCAGGCTGGTCTTGAACCCGTGAGCTCAGGCAATCCACCTACCTCGGCCTCTCAGAGTCCTGGGATTAAAGGTTTGAGCCATTGTGCCCAGCCCATTTGTAAACATATTAAAGTAACATCGTTATTTTCCTTCAGTACTGTAAAGTTTGGGATAGAGCGAAATTAATTAGAAATTACAATGATAGGAGGGCAATTTTTGTTTTTTGAGACAGAGTCTAATTTTGTCATCAGTAGAGTGCTATGACGTCACAGCTCACAGCAACCTCAAAACTCTTGGGCTCAGGTGATTCTCTTGCCTCAGGTTCCCGAGTAGCTGGGACCACAGGCACCCACCACAACATGTGGCTATTTTTGTTGTTGTTGTTTCAGTTGTCATTGTCGTTTTAGCTGGCCCTGGCTAGGTTCCAACCCGCTAGCTTCAGTATATGTGGCTGGAGCCCTACCCACCGAACTATGGGCACTGCCATTAAAAAAAAAAAAAAAAAAGAATTTAATGAAATTAGGCCAGATGCCGTGGCTCACATCTGTAATCCTAGCACTCTGGGAGGCTAAACAGGATTGCATGAGTTTAGGAGTTTGAGACCAGAGTAAGAGCTGAGACCTTGTCGCTACTAAAAACAGAAAAACCACCTGGGCATTATGGTGGTGCCTGCAAGTGCCAGCTGCTCATGAGCCAGAGGATCATTTGAGCCCAAGAGTTTAAGGTTGCTGGGAATTATGCTGCCACAGCACTCTACCCAGGGTGACAGAGTGAGACTCTCTCTCTTTCAAAAAAAAAAAAAAATAGAGGGCAGCGCCTGTGGCTCAGGGAGTGGGGCGCTGGTCCCATATACCGAGGGTAGTGAGTTCAAACCCAGCCCTGGCCAAAACTGCAAAGAAAACAAAACAAAAAACCAAAAAGAAAGAAACAAACAAACAAAAAGAATCTAATAAAATTTAATGATTCCTGAACAAACACGTGGGAAGATGGTACTAAAAGGACAGTGTGACCCCTTTGCAACTCACATGTCATTTTGTAATGTGATAAATTTCATTCTCTAGTTTATAGGTAAAATAGTAATTCAGATACTAATGTTTTCTTTTTTCTGTTTTTTTTTTTTTTTTTTTTTTTTTTAGACATTCTAAAGCTGTCGCCCTGGGTAGAGTACCACGGCTTCATAGCTCACAGCAACCTCCAACTCGGGCTCAAGCAATCCTCTTGCCTCAGCTTTTCTATTTCTAGTAGAAATGGGGTCTCGCTTTTACTTGGGGTAGTCTCGAACTCATGAGCACAAGCAATCCACCCTCCTCAACTTCCTAGAAGTGCTAGGATTACAGGCGTGAGCCACTGCCCAAATACTAATGTTTTCTATCAAACAATATAAAGCGGATGATATCCCAAGGGGAGAGAGCGACATCTCTACAGAAATATATTTTTTACTACGGAAGTATTTTTTTCATCACTCTCCCTCCAAGTGATAATAACTATTGCGTTCTTTCTATTTTCAGGTACTAGGCGAAGTGCTTTACAGATGGCATTTAATTTGATCCTTACTGGGAAACTGAGGCTACAGAGATCAGAGATGTGGTCTATTATTTTTGGAGGAGATATGGTAACCTTATAAACACTAGAAATAGAAAGCACAACAGTACACAACATTTTTTCTCTTAAATGAAGTGTTTTAAAGGACTCTATTATAAAAAGAGAGATTTGGTTTAACATTAGGAAAATCTTCCCAACAGTGAAGAACTGGAACAGAGGAGAGTGAAAGAGTGGAGAGATATTTTTCACTATATATACTGGTGATTGTTAACTGATGTGCCAAGAAAACTTTTAAAGTTTTTTTTGAAAGAAGTTCAAAGCACAGTAAGTATATTCTTTAAAAAAAATTTTTTTATCAACATTAATTTAAGTGTGATGTGCAAGTTTATAGGTTCAATTGTGCCATGAGATAAAAAAAAAGTTGAAAAACACTGTGGAAAATACGGTGGAATCAGTTGATGTTTATGTGCCTAGAGAGGCTGACAGAGATGAAGTACTATAGATAATCTCTAAACTCAATAATTCCCAGAAATGGAGTTTAGGTTGCCTAGAGGCCAAAGCAGGGACCTTTATCTGCTATGCATTTCTCTTTTCAGCTTCAACCCCATGCGCACCTGTTGTGGGACCTTGTACTAAGCAATCTGCTGCAATTCCTACTTCTAAAACAAAAAGTAATAATTATGTATTATCTATCCTTACTTCAAAGGGAACATGCCTACAACTCTACTTACCATCTTCCGCCCCTTCCTGTCCTTGTGGGCCTCTTTCAGTACTCCTTTTTTTCTTTTCCTTTCACCTTTAACTAAATTCCTTAAAAAAAAAAAAAAAAAAAAGTCTTCACTTTTTACCTCCATTTTTCCATCCTGAATTTACTCCAAAATCCAAATCTGGCTTTTGTCCTCCCTACTCCACTGAAACTTCTCAGACTCAGGCCACCAATAACCCTTTTTAAAAGAACACTTTTTTGAAGTATAATTTATGTATCATAAAAGGGACTTGTTTAATTGTACAATTGAGTGATTTTTAGTAAATGTTCAGAATCATGTGGTTATCGGCACAATCCAATTTTAGAACATTTCTATCACTCTAAAAAGATCCTTTGTTCCCATTTGTAGTCAACTTACCTTTTGATACCTGATTCAGTGGATGCTTTTCAGTCCTCAACTTTTTTAACTGCTCTGATGTATTTGATAACTACTTACTGTGTCTTTCCTTTTGAAACTTTCTCTGCCCCTGGCTTTCTTATCACCATGCTCTCTCCTCATTGTTCATCTAACTTTCTGGCATTTCTTCACAGAATACTTTCTCTGCTGACTTTAAATATTGCTGTTCCATAGGATTTTCTTAGCTCTCTCAGCCTGTGCTCTTCTTAGGTGATCACATCCATCTTTTTTTTTTTTTTTTGCAGTTTTTGGCTGGCGCTGGGTTTGCACCTCCGGTATATGGGGCCAGTGCCCTACTCCTTTGAGCCACAGGCATGCCCCACATCCACCTTTTCTTTTTCACCCTGAGTAGAGTGCTGTAGTGTTATAGCTCACTGCAACCTCAAACTCTTGGGCTTCACAATCCTCATATCCTAGCCTCCAAAGTAGCTGGAACTACAGATGCCTGCCACTGTACCTGGCTAGTTTTTCTATTTTCAGTAGAGACGGTCTTGCTCTTGCTCAGGCAGTCCACCTGCCTGGGCCTCTTAGAGTGCTAGGATTGCACTGCACCTGGCCTACATCCACCCTATTACCACAACTGCCATGTACGTATAAACTGATGACTCCAAAATCTCTATCTCCAGTTCAGACTTATGGCCTTAGCTCTAGGGTATGATACAGTACTGAAAATATTTATCATCAACAGTGGTTCATCTCTTGGGCTTTGGCTATAATAAAGTACAAATAGAAAACTTAAAAAATTAGGAGATAAATTCTGTTTTTCCTGCAGGAGAGAATGAAGATTCACCCATATCTTATTAAGTTTTCAAAGTGGTGGATGATATATGAAATATATGCATGATTTCTGTGGTCTATGGATATAATATACACTCTTCTTAGCAGATATGGTAAATTAAATAAAGTACCTGCACCTGTATTATGTACTTGACTTAAATTTAGTTTTTTTCCTACATTTGCCTCACCAGTAGATTAATGTAACATCAAGAGCAAGAACCAAATTTTTTTGTTTTGTATTTCCTGTAGGAAAGCAGAGTGCCTAATATACAGTTGTCAAAAGGGTATATAGAAAGAATAAATGAAGAAACAAATATTTCAAAACAAAGCTGGAGTAAATGTAGTGAACACTGGTGTGGTATTGGGCTGCCAGTTATTATTTTCTGTCTTTTCCTCCATTATAAAAAAATTATGGGTGGCGCCTGTGGCTCAGTGAGTAGGGCGCTGGCCCCATATGCCAAGGGTGGTGGGTTCAAACCCAGCCCCGGCTGAACTGCAACAAAAAAATAGCCGGGCATTGTGGTGGGCTCCTGTAGTCCCAGCTGCTCTGGAGGCTGAGGCAGGAGAATCGCAGAAGCCCAAGAGCTGGAAGTTGCTGTGAGTCCTGTGATGTCATGGCACTCCACCGAGGGGGTACAGGGAGACTCTATCTCTACAATAAAAAAAAAAAAAAAATAAAAAAAATTATAATTTTATTGCAAAAATTCACCTTCCTGGGCGGTGCCTGTGGCTCAGTGGGTAGGGCGCTGGCCCCATATTCTGAGGGTGGTAGGTTCAAACCCCGCCCTGGCCAAACTGCAACAAAAAAATAGCCAGGCATGGCAGTGGGCACCTGTAGTCCCAGCTACTCAGGAGGCTGAGGCAAGAGAATCACCTAGGCCCAGGAGTTGGAGGTTGATGTGAGCTGTGTGACACCACAGCACTCTACGGAGGGCGATAAAGTGAGACTGTCTCTACAAAAAAAAAATCCATCTACCTCCACACAGTCATATAACTCTATTCCACTCATAGAAATCCCATTTCTCTCGCTGTGACAGATTTAGTGACAGAGTTAGGATGGGCATCTATAACAATTCTAGTGAATGAGAGGTAATGGGGTGTTTGCTGGAGGGACTCTTGGGGAGATATTTTTACTTATAAGTAGAGATACAAAGAGGCAGCTCCTTTCTCTGAACTTTGTAGTATCTAGATGTGTTAACCTGTGTTGTGGCAGCCATTTTGTTATCATTGGGGAAGTTAGTGTCAAACAATAACATCAATATACTCAGGAGGGCAGAGCAGAAACACAGAAGAACTTGGTCCTTGTAACTAACCCTGGAACTGTTCTAGCTTGGGACTTCTTTATGTGATTTGCCCTATCATTTTACTTTTGGGTTTTTTTGTGTGTTTTATTTATTTTATTTTATTTTATTTTATTTATTTTTTAGATAGAGTCTCACTTGGTAGAGTGCTGTGGCGTCATAGCTTACAACAATCTCAAACTCTTGGGCTCAAGCAATTCTTTTATCTCAGCCTCCCAAGTAGCTGGGACTACAGGAGTCCACTACAATGCCTGGCTATTTTTAGAGAAAAGGTCTCGTTCTTGCTCAGACTGGTCTCGAACCTGTGAGCTCAGGCAATCCACCTGCCTCAGCCTCCCAAAGGCTAGGGTTACAGGCATGAGCCACTGCACCCGGCCTGTTTATTTATTTTTATTAGAGACAGTGTCTAGGTCTCATTATGTAGCTCAGGCTGGAGTGTAGTAACTTAAACACCTGGTCTCAAGCAATCCTCCTGCCTCAGCTTTTTCTAAGTAGCTGGGACTATAGGCACATCCCACCAAGCCTGGGTAATTTTTAGAAAGGTTCCTAACTGATAATGTTAGTAAATGGATCACTTAGCAAATAAGCATTGTCTTTTTTTTTTTCCCTCATCCAAAGATGAGGACAAAGGGCACACGTCAACCCTGTTGTAATCTCTGTTGTCTGTATTGGATACAGCTGCAATGTGGATGTTTTTGCCTGCCTCCTCTGGGAAGATTGCACATTGACCATGATAGTCTCCGATCTGAATAACAGAAATAATAGCATTCAAGTAAAGACAGTTGGTAGGAACAGTAATATGGAGATTTCTTATTTTTAACTGATGAAAATAATGAAAATTTTCAGTTTATTCTACCACCCAGTGCTGCATTTTCAGCCTTAGGGGAGAGCCCTGAAGCATAATAGTAATGTTCAGGAGGGTTCAAGATATATATTGACACAGATTCTTTGCTGTTGTCATGTTTTTATATAAGTTGCAATACATTTATCTTTTTCTTTTCTTCCCTTCCTTCTACTCAAATTCTGACAGTCTGCCAATATACAATTGAGATTTTTACCCTTGTAATAACCTCTTTCATCTCTAATCTCTTACAGAAGCCTTTGTACCTTATTTAGCAATTGGTTATATCAGGTCTTGTGAAATCTCTATTATTTTGAATTGGTTAAATCTTGGCTGGGCCTAGTGGCTCATGCCTGTAATTCTAGCACTGTAGGAGGCTGAGGCTTAAGGATTCCTTGGACTCAGGAGTGTGAAACCAGCCTGAGTAAGAGCTAGACCCTACTTCTACTAAAAATAGAAAATTTAGTTGTGGTGGTGAGTGCCTATAGTTGCAGCTACTCAGGAGGCTGAGGTAGGAGAATCACTTGACCCCAGGAGTTTGAGGTTGCCTAGAGCTAGGCTGACTCCAGGGCACTCTAGCCTGGGGCAACAGAGTGAGACTCTGTCTCTAAAAAAGAAAAGAAGTAAAGAAATAGTTAAATCCTTATTGGTTAACTTTTCTTTTCTTTTCTTTTTTTACAGACAGAGTTTATGACCCTTGGTAGAGTGCTTTGGTGTCACAGCTCACAGCAACCTACAACTCCTGGGCTCAGGCAATTCTCTTGCCTCAGCCTCCTGAATACCTGGGACTACAGGCACCAGCCACAACCCCAAGCTTTTTTTTTTTTTTTTTTTTTTTTTGCAGTTTGGCTGGGCCAGGTTGAAACCTGCCACCCTTGGTACATGATGCTGGTGTCCTACCCACTGAGCCACAGGTACTGCCCAACTTTCTTTCCTTCCTTCTTTCCTTCCTTCCTTCCTTCCTCTCTCTCTCTTTTTTTTTAATTTATTTATTTCTATTGCTAAATCATAGCTGTGTACATTAGTGCAATCAGAGGTACAATGTGTGGGTTTCATATACAATCTGAAATATTCTCATCAAACTGTTCAACGTAGCCTTCATGGCATTTTCTTAGTTACTGTATGTAGGCATTTGTTTTCTGCATTTAGTAAGTTTCACCTGTACCCATTCTAAGATGCACCATAGATGTGGCCCCACCCATTATGCTCCCTCCACCAAAACCTCCCCCCTCCCTATCCCTTCCTTGGCCCTTTGCTCATAGTCTTATGCTATAGTTGGGTTATAGCCTTCATGTGAAAGCTATAATTTAGCTTCATAGTAGGGCTGAGTACATTGGATACTTTTTGTTCCATTCCTGAGATACTTTGCTAAGAAGAATATGTTCCAGCTCCATCCATGTAAACATGAAAGAGGTAAAGTCTCCATCTTTCTTTAAGGCTGCATA